>JAHZMV010002604.1:0-11164 GCA_027743765.1 Coecobrya sp. COE2 | reverse complement strand
CATAAGAAAGTTGTGAATGGATAAAATTACTGCTTCTCCAAAATAAAAGAAATGGTTAGCTTTCTTGCCAAGTTTATGCTCTAATATATCATATCGTATTTCTGCAATCAGATACACGCAGGCTAAGATAGTTAGGAATGCGCAGAATATTTTCTGAAGCCAAAACGAGTGGACGTAAAATGTATTGTTTTTAAATCTGAATCGGTAGGAACTTAGGCCCGTGAAATATGCGAAATCAAAATATAATTTGAGAAAATTATTTTCCCCCATATCGCCTTAGGAAATGTAAAAATGGGTTTTCTGGAAGTTATTGTAAAAATTAATGCGGTTTTTACTGATGCTTTCAGTATTTGCACTAAAACAAGCCGAACAATTGCCAAGGGGAATAATACTCCAGAAATAGGTAGGTGTGGCGAAATTTGTGTCGAGAAAAACAGACCACATATTGATCTTTTTTTATTATTCCAACAATAATTATGGTCTGTAATACTATGTCATACCATTTCGCTTCAGGATGAGTCAAGCAATAATTATCGCTTCCATATATCGCACCATGTTTAATTAGAAATTTCTCATTATCCTTCTCACGAATTTGCAATTACTTTCAGAGAATTACTTTCAGAGACATCTCATATTTACGAGTAATTTAGGCCACTTATATGAACATATATCATTTCCATGATAATTCCAATTTATATATAAATAATATATAAATGTCATATAATTTCACAAATAGTCCCATCTGAAATGATGAGATTATTTTTAACTCGTATTGCACAAAAAATCGGTTTGTACAAAATACTCCAAAAAATGATCATCACGCAGTTTCCATCAGGTCAAACCAAAAAAAATATGTGCATGGTGCATTAATCACGTATCTGTAAAAAAATAATGCAATTTAATATTAGTAAGTCCATATAAATTATACGAAAACTTTATTAGAAACCGAATAGATCTGGAAATTTCTCTTTTCAGTATTAAGATAATTTTCAAACCAAATTCATTTTAAATTTAGAAAACACAATTGCCACATGTTTTACTTTAATCCTTTATCGCATCAAAAACTTTTGATGATTAATCGTGACGCCTCTTGAAGCTCGGCAATAAATTTGTTGCCAATCCAAAGCCAAACTCCCCGAATTACTAGCCACACAAGACGAATCATTACACGATCTGGTTGAAAATTAGTGAATAAATAGTACATGCATGATGACGCAAATAAGGTGAACAGAATGGTTTCCCAATTTCTCCAAACGTTGGCACATCTCAAAGCAAATTCTGGCTCAGCTCCCTACAAATGTACAAATAAATTAGAAAAAAATATTTTTCCAGTTGTTGTTTTATAAAATTGCTTACCAATTTTGTCGCTCTAAAAAGCATCACTGTGGTGTACACTTCAATCACAGTTGACAGGCCTAAAAAGTGAGTTGGGAAAGCTCTAAATAGCGGCAAGGATAGCCAGCCATCGTCTTGCCATGTAAAATGTTGTCATATCCACAATCCATAACAAATAGTATGTCAGCAAAATTATCTTAACAAACAGGAAGAAAGATTGATTTGGGAGATTTATTTACAAGTAATTGTCATACTCTCTTACAATAAAACAAATTACCTACATATTCCATCCACGCAACGGCTCGACATTTTAATCTCCATTTATAACTCTCCATCAAGGTTCAAATTAGTTTTTGTTAACGTTCGTAAAGGTTTCCAGCTCAACGTCATACTGAAAACACCGGCCGGCTCGACAGCAGAATGTATAATGAAAACATAATTTCAGATTGGCTCTCTGGAGAGCATTTATTTCTGCAATAATATATGAATGTTTATTATAAACAGGAATAAGTGGAAAGTTGAATAGTGAGTATGACGAGAAGTAATATTTATTTTTTGTCTGTGACGTAAATTCGGATTTGAAGCTTGACTTGTTCCAATATACTTCCAACAATGCATTTGAAAATGAAGGAGATGTCATATCCATTCTTTTTCATTATCCACAATGCTTTGTATATACCTATGCCAGGTTTGAAAATGATATGTTAATTTCAGATAAACAAGTATGCACTCAATTAATACTATTGCATTGCCAAGCTTATTGGAGTATGTGTCATAAGAAAACTCCAGCATACCACATAGGTATGTATACCACCCTAAATAACTCGTTTTTTTACACATGTTTAGCTTTTGGGATGAAAACCTACAATGTGAGTCGGATGACAAAAAGTTGATTTTTTTCCAGTTTTCAGTTGCCAGAGAGTCAATCTCTGACGTCTGATAGGGCCTGCCCGACATTGCTAAACATTGTTGTGTGGTCATTGTAGCTTGTCATCGAATAAAAAAGTAGATTTGATAATAACACGTGCAGACAAACTCACAAACAATGGCACTTGCCTTCCGCATCTGATTTTTATAGCAGGGATGGGTGTGAAGAGCAAACTTAAAAACTGGTTTATCTACAGTGACTCTCGACTGTTGCAATCATGAGAGTAGCATGAATGACCTATTAATGAGAGGCCATCTCTACAACTATTTTTCGTAAGATTTACTTGATAAGCCACCATGCAAGCTCAAGGCGTCATAAAACTTCTCGCTATTAACCCTAGTCCAAAAATAAATTATGTGAAAAGTTTCAAATTGATTTGCGTCATTGGGAAAAATCCTGTTTAGTTTATTTAGGCAAGTGTAAGAAGAAAAAAATTCACTAATTTCATTCAGTGGGATGAGTCTAGGTGGAAAACTGTAGCTAATTGGTATACCTTATAATACTGATTATTATTATGGTTTATTTTCTATTGTTTTGTTTTCAGACGGCAACGATGAGCCTCAAGACGATTATCAGCTCACTGCATTCACTATTTTTATTCCTGTCTTGCAACCTTATTATTATAATATCCTGCTGTCTCATTTCATCGGTCCAATACTCGGGGAAAATGATAGGGATGATGAAGAATTGAAACCACTTTGGAGGGCCAGACAAAACCAAGTTATGTGGACCACAGGGAACAATTTACGAAGACATAAGTTGCCAGGTTTTAGGGCTATCGCTGGATTCAATGAGTTTAGAAGATGTGCGTTTTGTGCGGTCTTGGACAATGCGGTATTAGGAATTTGTACGTCTTCTGCAGCAGAATGAACTACAAAAACGAAATGCAGAGTGACTGATCTGCTATGTGAAAATATATATTTTAATTTGTGAAATTAAAATTTGAGTCAATGGTTGTGTTCATGAACATGGATTCAAAGATAGATTTCTCAGGTAATCCAGAAATATATCTATAGTTTCAGGATATACCAGTATTGATTTCACATATTATGAAAACAGGCTCCCAACCTCTCCAATGCTATTATATCCCTCCATGTTTTTCCGTTTGGATATGGCTGCTTCAAAACGTTTGTTGACAGTTGAGAGCTGTGTTGAAAATGAATTTGTCATCCAACTCAGCAAATAAATAATTAATATTATGGCATGGCATTTCATACTTATACCTATCACCAACTAAACTGGAATGAATTACATATGGAATAATGATCCAAAACATACCATACTCGGATCTTTTCCATTTGGTATTAAGCACGCAACACATTTAATATTGTTTCACTATTTCAAAGAGTACATAAATTAAAAAGTTCCCATCACAACTCCCACGATTTTATATTATTTTTTCATTGTTTTTTTGCTTTGAGCTTGCCTATACTATGTCATCCATATCATCACATTACAATGCATCCTATGCATTCTCAAACGACTACATACTCATACAAATCTAATAAAAAATATATGCATGTCCACAGTTATTCCAGTGCATGTTACAAAATCCATCATAAAATATTTATGTGAAATTAGGTAAAGTAGACAAAATCAAATTTTACAGCCTGACATCCTTACGGAATTCTCTCAACTTTGCCAAAACGAAAGTATTAATATCACATATAAAAAATACGAAATGACAATAAAATGACAATGAAAATATAATGAAATCATTATGCTTTCACGATTGAATTTCAAATTATTCATTCTAAATCAATGTTCTTACTGAAATAGTTAATAGACACAAATAATAAGGACACAAGGATACAGTTTAGCTTTGAAGCCAATGTATTTTACTTTCAAATTAATGATACACACTATTCAACATAAAATCATCAGAATACAGAATCCGTAATAAATAACTGGGTGAACACCAATTTACACGAATTTGCGTAACATTAGAGACTGCTTACATTTTTATTTGTAAAACGACTACTTTCCCGCTTCGGTCTATTCCAAAAGGCAAAGCAGGAAATACGTTACAGTGATCGCTAGCATCTACAAAAAATAGTTCCGAGTCAATTCAAAAACTAAATATAAAACCTAGTTTTAAAATACCAATTATTGTTTAGTCAAAATAAAACTTACGCTTGCTAATGTGGAGTAGGTAATAGGAAAAGTGTTGCCGCTTTTTATGGATACAGCGCCACTGTCTATTTCGTTTATAACCACAAGTAAATCATTCGTTGGAATTTGCATGCTATTCTGGTTCTTGCAAATCCAATTCTTGAATTTATTCATCTAAAAAACCATTAGGCATACCTTGTTATACTTAATAATCGTATCTGATTTCAAGATGATTATTTCTTACAAATTATGTGAACCTGGTCATTTATATGAGCCGCTGTAAGGAGAACGCTCACATAGTCCAACATAAAAACGATATTTGTCACCATGCCAAACCAGTTGCAAATTCTCCTTTTCTCTATGAAATACCTATAAACTTGTGTTGAGATGTAGAGGACAGATCTGACCAGAAATAAAAGAACGTTTGGTCCAATGGTTTTGTTTACGATTTCGGCCAGCTCTTTCAATATTTCATATTTCCTTTTCAGTTGTGGCCAGTACAATAATTGCCCCTCAATAACTTCCGAATCATCGCGTTTTGTTGAGTGATCGCAATTTAATTTGCTCACGAACTCGTGTGTCGTCATGCCAAGCATTAGTATTGGCATTAACACCAAATTGTCGACACATAACGTAAGAAGGCGTCTAAATTCATCAAATAATCACAACGAAAGTAATTTTAAAACAATTTTAAAATAGATTTGCAATGAGGCATAACATTACCTTCCTATGAAGCCAATAAATGCTAAGGTTCCTATCGTATGATCCACAAGCTGGTGGTCCAGTTTGCTGACGTTGTCTTCAAGTCCTGCGGTACTATTTGTAGATGAGGGAATAAATAATATATACTTTCCCGCCATTATCATGTTCGACCAGAACAAATTTACACCGGGAAAACATTCCTTCCTAGCTATTATTGGTGGCCCCCTAAAAATTTCTAGTGCGAGTACAATTACATAGAGCACGGGAAAAAGTATGCCCAAATATTTTCTTAAATACTTGGTTGTCGGTCGACGATTCGTATTGTCGTCTGCATTCCTGCAATCTTCTTTCGAAGATTTGATTGGTGGCTTCAAGGTTTCACAGGAAAAAGTGTTTACAATTTTCAAAGCTGGGTTACGATCCAACCAAAATCTTTTCAACGTAAGGAATCGGAGTATTGCGCCAACAGTGATGGACCCAAAGTAAAAGAAATAATTTGGATCCTTTTTGAATTGTTGGTCAATAAAATACTTTCTGAGCTCCGCGACCATCCAGAGCAAAACTAATGTAGTTAACAACATACTGATTAGCTTTTGTAACCAGAATGTATGTACGTAAAACTTTTTTCCATTAAATCTCAGGCGGAAGGGACACATGAATGAGAAATATGCAAAATCAAAATATACTTTTAACAAATTTTCCAAGCCCATTGTTCCTAGAGAGATCGATACGTGCATCAGATTTTAAGAAATAGTAACTAGCGCTCCACTAAAGCCTTTCACTTTTGTCTAAAATATAAATTGCATCAAGGAACTTAGCTATGTAGTGACGGAAAAAGCAGCCACATCTGTACTGATTTTTTTAACACTTTGGATTACGTCTAACTGAAGCATATTACACCCGTACTAACAATTTCACAACACGTATTTAGCTATCACTCTTCAGCTTTATGCAAGCAATAGTACGTACATTCACAATTATATCCCCCAAGTCTCTCAATATCACTGTGTATTCTCGTATCCGCATGGCACTAACTTATGTAACACCGCATAGAATATTGTCTGAAGGGAGGACTAGTGGACAAAAAATTGCTCATTTGTTTTAATTTGGAATAGAAAAGATCTAATACCTACGCGATTTGTGAATTTCTACAGAACACTATTTGAGAACACTAAATTCTCCAGTATCACCATCGAAGATTCACTAAACTGGTTTTTTTTGGAAATTTTTGGAAAATTATTATTTAAGTGCTGAGAAGATTTTTCTTACGTATATCTTCGATATCGCATTTAAACTATTCTGGAATGCATTAGGTAAGAAATATACATTAGAGAACATGCAGAAACATATGTATAAAAATTGTATACATAAGTTTATAAAGCTGTGGACGTCGATCAAAAATTGATGTTTTTCTCTTGCAATTTGCTCCAATCTAATACTTAAAAAATCTTTTTTAATTCCATTTGGGAATGTGCATGTAACGTTTAGATTGCCTTATTGCTTCCAGTTTTGGTATTTCAAGTACATAATTTTCAAAAAAATCAACTATTCCTCGCATGACTTTACATGAATTTTAAGCTCAATTATATTTCTTGCTTGAGCATGACTTAAAGCAAGGGACCAGAATCTATTATTTAATGCATAAATATTAATACTCAAATGAATATAGAGCCAAACAAAATGAATGTAGTGTACTATTCGCACAAAAACTCCAGAGTGAAATTAGATAATTACGTGTAATCAGTGGACACAAAAATACATGTGTTTGGAAAATACTCATGCACGTTGATTGTAACATTCTATGATAAAATATAAACATTTCCTGAGTTTGGAAATAAATTTACTGCCATTCCAAAGCCAAACCCCGCGGATTACTTGCTACAACAGTAGATAAATTATGACTCGATGCTGTTCAATTTGTTTTATAAATTGCAGAAATATGAGAATGCAAATAATGTGATTAAACAAAACTTTTTTTTACACTTCTAACAGGGTTGACAAGTGAAATCGGTGGGCATGAAACTATTGAAATCTTTCAAGTTAGTCATTCTTCATACTTTCAGGAAAATAATTCCACTTATATAATCCATAACGAGTATACTGAAAACAAAATCACATGCGAGCAACAAAAATTATTACCAATTACACTTGCAACCATCAAAATTATTTCCATCATTAACTCAAATCACCCACGCATTCTATGCACATAAAAGATCCACATTTTAATTTCCATCAAAAACTGTTAACTAGAAAAAATAATAGATTTTTTAAAAATAGTAATCTTTTAGTTACTTTTAGTGCTTTTGAATACTGGATGGCTGCTAAAATGACAAAAGAATAACAATAATACGAGCGATTTCGGGATGATACTCAGGATATCATTTATAATACAGGTTCATATTGGGATTCCATTAAATATGAATAAATGAAAAATTAAATTGTGAGAATAATAGTAACCAGCTTTGCTTGTTTCTCTGACACACATTGATATTTTTAGCTTCATTTGTTTCGAAGCAACACGCTGTTCTATTGACCCACTGAGTTGCATGTACATATGTCTGGTTAACTGCTGAGCAGATTTTGATTTATAATTTTATCATGAAATTTAAAATGCTCTACAGTAATACTTTACGTAGTTACAAAAGCCATTTCCCTTTCCATTTGGCATGATGCATGCAACGTTCGTGTTTGCCTTATTCTGTTAATATTTCAAAGCAATAAATAAATCCCGCTATTATTCGCACGATTATAAATTAATTTTTAAACTGATTTCTTTATTATTGTCAATTATAATCCTCCAGTGATTCTTTAAGCAATCAGTTTTCATTTCGAATTTGTGTTGACTCTATTGCTTGTTTTTGTCTAGACAATATTAATATTCCAATTATTATTCGTGCGATTTGGCATCAACTTTTTGACTAATGCGTTCTTCTTTTTCGAACGCGATTTATTACAGGACACAAAACTATATTATTCTATCCATAAATTTGTTAAGTGTTTCCGAAGTGTGAAGAAAATTGAGCACATATGTATGCTCTCAACTTTAAATTTTAAAAATTAAAAACCATACTAGAATGACCTGAACTTAGCGACTGATATAATTCTGCAATAACAAATAATAGTTGAAATCACATTTGCTTACTATCAAATCATACGTGAATTGTAAACCAATTTAATAATGTCTTTTGCTTAGTGATTGCACATGTGCATTCTGAATTCTGTACATTTAAATCCAAGTCTAATAAAAATGTAACAAGTCGTAGAACCGAATAATGTATTTTTCTAGTTTTGTTTGAATAGCAGATTGCTTTATGAAATGAATACAGTGTGGATAAGTATAAAAAACAACTTGTGACAAAAGGTTAGGAAAAAAACCACTTAAATTTAACAGTACCTACATAGTTTATGTCTCTTGGCCTAGATACATAGTTTAGAAAATCTATACCAAATAAATGCAATAACGCTACACAGAAACGAAATCAACATTCCAGAAAATAGAAGGCAAAATAAAAGCAGAACATAGCCTGACAAACTACCAGGTTGGACAACCGGTAGATTGGTATTAAAAAATTGATCACTTTGGAACACGTTCGACCACTTGTTTAATATTCCAGACGCAGGAAGGGAATAAATTCTCCTTCTCATTCTGCGTGGCACAGTACCCGAAAAGTAAAAGCCAATACAATATTTTCCCAAGTTTTCTTTACCAATACTTATCTTTACCTGCTTGTTTTCTAAGGAAACTTCTTTCGCTAATTCTAAACATTGATATTCTGGCAAAACCAATGCAGATCCGTTACATGTGCTCAGCTCACTTTTAAGTACTACCATTTCATCCCTGATTGTGTCAGTTAGGACAGAATTGGACTCAGGGGTCCTGTATATGAACAATGGATGCAACGATATATTTCTCATGTAATGCAGAAATATGTCTATAGTTTCAGGATGTACCAGAATTGATTTCGTAAATTTTGAAAACTCCTTTGCAGCTTCATTCATGTCGTTATATATCTCCCGTGTTCTGCCTTTCACATTGGACCCCTTTAAAAAGTGGGTTGAAAGCTGTGTCCAAAATGAATATTCCTCGTAAATGTCATACGAGAAGGTTGTGTTAACACTCCACTCCTTCTCCTCTAAAATCGTTTCCTTATAAACTTGGACGGGCTGTTTCGTAATCTTACCTAATGAATTGAACATTGTAATGTTACTGGCTAACAATTCGTCAAATGTAAGATTAAGTATTTGGTTCCCAGTAATAAGCAGTTCACGAAACAGGGTTGCCTTGTTATAAATCCAACTCAATAAATAAATAATTAATACCGAATTAAAAATCGTTTTTGCACTCCCTTTCATTTTTAAATATTTCGATTTGCATAATATTGATTGGGAAATCATTATCGCAAGTAGAGTAGTAATCCAAATAGCTGGATGGGAACGGTGAAATAATTCAGGGAGATTATGGGATTTAATGATTGGCTTATCGCATCTGATGAACGTCAGGCGAGTACTTTGGTCATCCACTGCCATCGTGTAATACGCTTTGAACCTCCCTTCCATTTCTGATTCAATGTACAACAATATTTGAAATCTTACGATGCTACTTTTGTAGTCAACTTTACGACCATTCTTGCATATTTGGATATGCTCCTCATTTTGATGAAAACTGTAGTTGTCCATCGTCGAATACAAAATTTGGAGTAACTCGATTGTTTGTAGGTTTTCGTCAGACTCGTTGTGATTTGCCGCTGACCAAGTTTTAGTATCGGGTAAGTTGCATCTTTGTATCCATTTGGAGATATCGCGAATTTCTCTATAAGCATCATCAAATCTGTGAATAATTTTCCAATGCATCGATGTGGACTCGGTGAGATATCCAATTTCTAAAATAGATTTGATATCCATTAACGCCCATGACTGCGTATTGACCTCAACGCAAGAACGAATAAAACGATGATCATAGCATTCTGTACACATATTGCAAATTCGAATTCCAAGATGTCCCTTTATATTTTCTGCCAAGACAAACAAATTCAGTACAGTGCAGGTGTCGGCTTCTCTATATCTCAAAATGTCTAAAATCCAATTATAGATCTCTGAATTATTCAACCTATCTCCATCCTCATACAGAATATTTATCGTGGTTAAAGTAGAAATTAAATTAACTGATCTGTTTGAATAGGTATGGAAACGCGGGTTGTCTTTGGCATGAGCATTACCTATTCCATTGGTAGCATCACATGGATGCTGATAATACCAAAATCGTGGATGGTGTAGTTTTGTTAGGTGAAATGGATTATTATAATTATTGAACATGTTATTTAAAATAAATGCAGGAGGAGAGATACCAACTTCCACTTCACAGTTCCAAACTTTTGAGTAAAATATATAATTTTGCCTATTTATTTTCAGGGTGAAGGTATCGTGGTCATGTTCATTGATATCGAGTATCATAAACTTAGATAACGTTGGTCGTTGCTGCTCACCATACTTTATGTTTGACGATGTCCAGTAGAAGTAATATGTAGAGTACATTTTCGGTCCCAACATATATGCCGGAACAATATCCCATACCAATATTGGTATCGAGCCGGGTGCACGTATATTCCTGCCTTGGAAATTTGTAATATGAATGAGACAGTGTGCGGTTTCGAAAGGACTCATCATATCATGCAAGTTTACATGGTGAATTTCCTCAATGGATTTTTCGTGACGGTGTGGAAAATGAATCTTATGGAATTCTTCCCATTTTTGTTGAGATCTAGCATCCAATTTCCCACTCTGAACGACTTGAAGAAGAAAAATATATATGGTGATGAGGCAAAATAAAATTAACCACGAGGATTCAAAAATACATGCCATATTATTCTTCTAATTCGTAAAACAAGCGGTGGTGATTAAACTAGATTTAAAAATATTCCTCAGGAATAAGCAATATACGAAGGAAGGTCAATTAATTTTAACCAATTTCAAATGACGATATCTCTACAGGAAATGCACCAATCAATCCAATTTGAATATTTGCAATTAGACAATTAGCCAACGCTCTCACATACAAAAAATCTTGGTCCTACTCAGTTGACTCTTTCC
>JAHZMV010002603.1:0-14963 GCA_027743765.1 Coecobrya sp. COE2 | reverse complement strand
TTATTATTTCACCAAAGCCATAGTTATCCAACCAAGAGAAGTTGGTATGCAAAGAAGTGATCATTGGTTCAGGATTTACCAACCCATTAGAAACAAAACTGCCTTTGAACAAAATGCTTGTTACTACTTGGGATTTCTTTTGTTATTCCCTTGTATGTACTAAGGGAAAAAATCTAATGATCGCAATCAACATTTTGGAATACCAATAGAGCGGATCACTTCAAATGTCATCAGAGAGGAGTAGATGTTACTTAATATTAAATTAGGTAATGGTTTCTGCTGAGCCACCACGTTTTACTTACTTGGCAGTTGGCATATTATCCAACCAGCCCAGTTAACTTGTCTCTTTCCCGAACATATTTGCTTTCCTCAGTAATCAAAACAGAAAACTACTATGTACGTAATAGCACAAGTCTTTCCTACACATCACATAAACATATTTTGTAACTGCCATTTTACCTTGATGACGAGCTATTTGCTCTGTTAACAGACATTTCCGAGTGTCATGTCCTCGCCTCACTTACTCCCTTTCTTTTTGCTAAGCCGACTTTTTAAAAGGAAAATTGGTTTTTTTCTTCCGTCTTAGTAAACTAATATTTTTCTGCTCTTGTTCGTCTCCTGTCTATCTCCTGTTCAGTGAACGTCTTTTGGCTTTGCGCATCACCACATTATCATTACTTAAGATGGCAGAAGAAATACCAATGTTTGGTTTAGGCTTATATACTGTAGTTAAAAGCGGATTTGTAGTAGATGGAAGTGAAAGAAAAAAAAGTTCTAATAATCATCACATCCCAATCGTTACTCCTTTTACGTATATGTATGTACGTTTATCGCTCATCTCATCAACTTTATGCACGCAGAGCAGTCAACTTGTATGATGTGCACCAGATTTTTCCCTGATCGACTACGACAGAAGACAACAAGACGAAAACTACAGTAATGAAAATAAAAGGAAAAACTGGATTTACATTCCTATATTAGTAGTAATCCCTAAAGTCTTAGTTATAACTTTACTATTCTTTAATCAAGTTACTCGATTGTATACTTCGTTCACTGTATACATTCGGTTCGGTTACCGCTGCTATTTTCTCTATATGGTTCAAAATGCAATAAACATTCCTTTGTGACGAAGCTAAAAGATAATAATGTGTAAGTTGATGATGGTTTGAGATGAACATAGAGAAATACAACAGGAATACATATGAGTAAATTCAAATGTGGCTTGACTGGTATGGTAGGAAGGTATGGCGAAGATAACTGAATATGCCGACAAGTTAAATATAAAATGTGTTTATTTGCTGATGAATGCTTTCATCGTAAAGCCTGTAATATAGTGCAAACTTGACATCAGGTGCTCTCGAAAGGAATGTGTGAAATGCAACCTACTGTGCCGATAACATTTTTACTACAAAGAAAAACTTCCGAAAGGGCTGCGCGAGGAATTGCGATATAGATTTGCAATGTGATGATGATGATGATTGAGATGAGATTGTTATTATTTTCCCTATACGCTTACTATGATGATTGGGTGCGCAATAAATGCTAGATTACTGTGAGCAACTCTAGAAAAAAAGCAAATTAACAAGATTATCAGAATGGTCAAACGACAAGGATGATCATGAGGACATGTGGTTTCTTTAGACAAGCCACATATACAGATATAGCGTCAGTATACCCCCAGGGTCAAAAACAACGATTTATAAGACTTGATTAAAAATTAAGATACTCTGCTATCTTTATTACTACTACCACTTCAGATAGTCAGTCACCATGTAGGTAAGGCATATGAGCCAGAAAGCTGGTTGCTGCATGTTGAAAATGAAAAGGCATTTTTGCGTGACGACGTATTCGGATGATGAACAACGGTAATCAATAAATTGAATATGAGCTTTATTTCAATCAAGAAGCCGACAAATAAATGACGATAGGACAAGTACAAATTCTTTCGATGAAACTCTATCTAATCTTCAACCAAAATCAATCATTGGTTTACTGTTATGGCCCAACAGCATTTTATTTTGATGTTTTCCTGCATATTTATCATAGGCTGCTTATAGCAGAGAACGGCGATGTTGTGATAATTCACTTTGTTCAATCTAAATGCGAATTTATGGGAAAAACGTTACGAATTTAATTTAGTTGGTTTTGCTAATAAACTTGATAAATTGCAAACATGAAGGCGATTAATGGTTCAAATATAAATGCTATTAATCAAAATCGTTTCTTCTGACCATTCTGTATGGAAAATGTGTTCAAGGTGCCACCAAAACTGATCAAATGTCAGACATAGAATCACTTTTGGATTTCATGCTAAAGAATTCATTTCACATTCGACCATCGTAACATGTAACAACCAAGAGACCACCTCCGTAAAAACTTTACAAGTAAAATCAAACAGCAACAAGACTGAAAAGAAAAAAGTGGTCCTGTCACCAGACTAACACGATACGTCGGATCAGTTATCTTCTAATGTGATCGACAAAGAGCGTTCCATTCTTCTTCACTGCCCAATAATTGCTCCAGAAAAAAGTATAATAAGCAAAGTTTGTTGCTGTTGTCAGATAGCTACCACTGATCTGATCATGATCATGACAAACCACTTCGTCTCATTTAATTCTGATGCAGGCAGCAAAAGGTGTAACTATATTCATAAGTTGCTTATTAATTCCGCGTGACTATACCCCCGAAACCGAGTCCGAGCCGAGTCCGAGCGTTGGTAATTGTCAGGCAAGAAAGGTAGAAAATGGCAGGACAAGATTTATTTTTCTCAGACAATGATACTGTAGCAAAGTTGAAGAAATTGATACGTATATGACGAAATCATTTCCAAATAACAACACCATCATAGAATGCTTTAAATACATATGTATAGATACAGTAGATTGTATAGGATTCAATTCAATCATGAACATCTTCTACAACAAAAGCTGTTGAACTTGTCTTTGTTGTAAGTGGTTCTCATGATCTTCACCATCATAATCATTACCATCGAACGAGAACGTCAACAAGCAAATAATAATAATGAATTCATAGAGGTTTTTAGAGAGTTACTTTTAATATAGAATATATATAAGGTCATTATGCAGGTTGCAGGTATACACAGAAAAAGCTACTACACCAAATCTGATTTCATTAAAATACATAGCATTCTATTTTGTTTTTGTTGTTATTTAACACGTTGCTCATCAATATATAACTAATAGTTTATTTCGCAGTGTTGTCGCCTGTACACGAACACCGTAGTGATCAAGGTTGTATTGGTAGCTGCTTTATCAGTAAAGTAAATTCATTATTTAGATCAGAATGCAAACATACTTAACTTACGCTCACACAAAAACTCAACAAGCTTTATTAACAAGCAGAATCAGTTATCAACAATAAGAAATGAAGACTGCTAAAAAATATATTATTCATGACATGAACACATGTTATGTACGTAAAGCCAAGCTTTAACAGTTCTACTGCTTCCACCACTTCATAAATATTAACGAGCTGCTTTATGGTGGCTTGAATTTTTATAAAAGTATACTTACTCTAGTTACGTCTTGTTCTTGCTTCAGCATCTTTTAACTTTGTCTTCGAAGAAATGTATACGACGATGTGAACAAAGCTTGATTTACCTTTTTTACTTTTCAATTTTTATTTGCATCTTCATCAGTATAGGGGAATACATTATATTATTTAAATGAGAGTATAAAAATGGGAGTATACATGAAAATCGAGAGAGAGAGAAAAGATTGCAACACAAACACTTACTGGATAAGTGGTGAGAAGGTTTGGAGCAAGGCATCTGCATCCGATTGAGTTTCATGTCCGACTAGATTTGGCATTTTGGTTTGATTGTAACCTCAAAGTCTCTGAAAAGCAACTTAAGAAAAAAGTAAATAGTTGTTTTATCCTTAACAAGGTTGAAGAAGTCGTTATTGCCATTTATGTAAATAGCTAAACACCAAATGTTACAATTATGAGAGTAAATCGGAGTATTAAAGGAGCAGCACATTATATTGGGAGTTTGGGAGTAGGGACGGGAATACACTTTTGAATCTTCTTTATTTTAATGTGACCAACTCGGAGGTATAAACGAAAATGGAAATATCTTATTAGTTTTAATGAGATCGAGTAACCAGTAGTTTAAAAAAGTACTTTGACTTTTGAACTTATAGATTTGTGGGGTTTATGTTCTGCACAGCCAAAACGTGATTACAACAGAAATCTTAAAGCAATGTTATAAAAGTACTTGGTGGTTGGTGATTGATAAATTTAAAATACAGCCTGAAAATCAAGTAGTCACAAAGTATATCTGCACTCCACTCCTCAACTCTTTCTCCGTTTTCTTTATTTCATCGGGGGAATAGGAGATCAACAAAATTTCATTGGATGGGCTTGTAGATTTTGAATAGAGAAAGATGGTTATGAATGCAATGCTCAAATGATAATAATCGCAATTTTCGTTATCATCGCCGTAATGGTAATTCGTAATTATTATCTCTGACCAAAATCATTATGCGTGATTCCCTAACAAGTCAAAACTTCGTGGTGGTTCGTAAGCATTAAAAGGGATTGGTATAATAAAATAAAATGAGCAAAAACTATCCACTTTATTTAGACAATTTTCTAAAAAAAAGTAAAAATCATAAGAAGCGACAAAGATGAAATGAAAAGAGTAATCTCAACTTTCATAAAACATTAGTACACCAACGTTAATGCTCTATCAGAAGAAGGGATTTTTATCGCGATTGAAGATTATTGAAATAAAGATTCAAATGTATTTAGTGAATTCGAAACCAAAACCATTTCCCTTTCTTTTCTTGAAGGGATTGTACATGAAATTCTATGAAATTTTTCTTCAAATTAGCACTAAAACAGACATTCAAGCACTATTTAAATATGTAATTTACATATAAAAACGGCAAAATAATAACAAAGCAGTATTGCACGAGTACTTTTATGACAAATTCCGTAATTCAGTTTCCACAAACTATAAAACATGAGACACAAAAGACAGGACTAATACAATTTCAAAGATTGTCATTGTCACATTTTTAGAATTGTCGTTCCTTGATCTGGACCCTTGTGAAATTCTAGCAACTGGATTTTTTACATGCAATGATTATACTTATTTGTGCTCACCAAGCAAACAAAGAAATACAAAAAACCACGATGATTTTTCTTATACTGACTCATCGAGCAGGACAAAAAATTATCCACTCGTGCATGCGACGCATACATTCAGTTTTCACTGTGTAGAAAACCAATTGTGTGTGTCGGAAGATCGCTTGCCCATTCAATTCACGAAACTGCAAAGATTGTGTCACGAACAAGGAAAAGAAAAAAGCGACATTAGAGACATAATATTTTCCATGATGAACATCAAATGTAAAGGAAGACGCAGCAGCAACGGAGCTGAATGAATGGGTTGCTTTGATGTATGTGATTCTTGTGCTTTATGGATTTGCTCCTTAATGCAAACACAATTGCCATCATTGACAAAGCCTTGTAATGTGGATAAAATAAATCTTGCCGCTGTATCTTTTTTTGAGCTGGCACTATTATCCCATTTATTCATTTTTCCTTTGTATGAGATGTAGAAAATATGAGCTTGTTAGTAATTTCTCTTTCTACCGACGCGAATCATTAAAACTTGTAGGCTGTTCATGCAATGAACATCTCTCCATTTCTTTGTAATTTTCCCAAGAATGTAAAAAAAGTCTTTAGTCAAATTCATACTTTTCAAGTTAATTGTATTTTTACTATTTGGTAGACGAATCAAAATGTCAAGTTAGTTTGTTGGTTGCGCATTGTTATCGTTAGCAATGTAAAAATAAATGTTCACATTCATCCATTAAGTCTGCATGATGAAACTGGAGCCAAAGAGATATATTTCAGAATACGATATAGTTATATACATTTATATTATAACCTTTTAAAAACCGAGTTTGAGTTTGGAGATTCAAAGCAGAACAGATGCCCCTTACGCTCTCATTGTGCAGATGCCCCAATCAGCTAGGGAGCTACAACAATACGGTTTACTTTTAAAACGCAATAATACCGAAAGCAGACATCAGGACCATTTTTTCATTTATTTATTCAAAATATTTATAAATCTTGCATTGAGAATGGGTTTGTACCGGCAGCACAAGCCGAACTCTTGGTCAAATAAATGTTTTTTGAAAGATTTGGAGCTAAACTGTATTGTTGTAATAGGTGAACAATACTTGCCCCGAAAGATTTCTGTTTGGAAAATGGTTGCCGCATTTAACCAGGTTTTTTTATTTTACGGTTCACATGTTCAGTCAGAGCAGATAGTGGTTATATGGTATTAACAATGAATGTCTATAGTGAAACTGACAGTAAAAATTCCGCATAAGGAGACGTAAATATATATAACATGTAAGGTAGAAAAAGCATAACCAATTTTATCATAATATTATGGCATGCCATTTAGAATAACGAAGTTGATCATAAAGACCAAACTACTGCTAGGTATTCAATGTATTTACAAATTTACAATTACTTCGCTTTGGTACACAAATAGAAGGAAATATTTCTGGCGCATCTGCCACGCGAAAGGGATTTAAATTTTTCCTAGAGACTTAATTGTAAAATGTATTCAAAAAATTTCAGCTTATGGATGCAGTTTTTTCATAATTGGATGTGCGCATGTCATGCCGAATCCTATTAAAAGTAAAAAATATTATCTCCAGATTTCCAGCTGGTGTAATCATTTTAACTAATGTGTTGTGTTCCGGCACTTTGGCAGTGTTCAGATCGTTGATCTTGTTCGGCTATGTAAAAAGTCGCTTTTAGACGAATAGTTTTTAACGATAGAAGCAGTGAATTCAATAAACTCGTCTTAATACGAATAGCGCATGAAATATCGAATCAGGATTGCCTAAAGTTTATGAGCGCATGCACTTCTTATACTTTGTACTAGTATAACTTGTATCACTTTAAAAATCAGAACAAGTTCAATAAAATCTTACCGCAAAGGATTTTTCGTGCATTACTTAAGAAAGACATCTAAATAATGTACACGTACATTCCGACTGTATGAAACAAAAAGGGGATGTGTTTTATATTTATCATGCCGAGCTATACAGTCATGGAACATTGTCTATAAAGAAGTAATTTTCGAGCACTTCAATTCCCACCATTTTCTCTTGTTTCAACTTCCCTCTCTAGAATTATCTAGAACAGTAAGATGGTATTTTGAAACTGTTTGCATTAGTTAAATATCGGTGATTTACATTGTAACGACCAAAATAATAATCCAATTTGGTATTATACAGTTCGTTAGTCCCCTTAAGATGAGTTGTGTACTATATTGAGAAATGACTAAAAATCTAATAGTTTCTGAAAAACATTATAGTTTGGTATTATTACCTTCGACCGCTGATGGTTTATTATATATGCATTATGCGACTCGCATAAGGCGAGTAAAATAATGATGCTAATGGAGCAAGATGAGTGAGTTGTGAAGTGAGTTTGTTAGTTACAGATTACAGATCAGTCATTCACTTTGTCGAATATCTAAATAGAACAATCAATTTTCAAAGAAGGGCACAACATGAACGTAAAGACAAAGTTTGTCTTTATTTGGAATCGCTGACTACACAGAAACACACGACTTTTTACTATATGTACTAAAGTATTCATCGATTTTAAAAGGAAAATCGATCTCATATCTCTATTCGCTTCAGTGACCAACCCCAGAATTTATTCCTTGATTCAATTGAATTGAAACAAATGTTTTCGTCCGAATTGTTATGTACCATCTAAATGCATTTAAGGGAAAGTCAATCTTCTTAAAATTAATGTGGTGATCATGATGACGGAGCAATCATCAACTACTATTTCTCTAAAAGCATTTTGATACAAAGTTTATATAAATGTTCCGTATCGTTTCTGATCATTAACTCTGACACAAATGTACACCATCCATCTAGTTATGATGATAATAAAAAGCTGTGGGGTTGAGCTAAGCATTCAAACATCAATCAATCGAACTGCAAAGTTAATACATTACGTGATGGATGACCTTATTTAAATCAAGAGGATTTAGTAGGATTGTCTGGTTTCATTGAAAACAGTTTCGATGAAATCATTGCAAGTCCCCTTGATGCGTGTTGGGCATTGTGCATTTTCTATTATGAGTAGTCAGTCAAATGATTACAGTTGTGACGTGGTAAACCCATGCGCATGATGTGTTTTGAGTAGAACATGTTCCAGAGTAAAAGGTTCTTAATTAAGAATTCAATCATACCTCAACTTCCACTCAAGTATCATTTTATGATTTCCTCTGGCAAAATAGCTTCATTTGGGTTTGTGGTTTCATTGATGAAGGGCTCTTCAGAAAGATGAAATGGTAGCAAACAATGAGAACTTGCGGAGCTCATAACTGAAATCTGTTACTGAGCTCATTCTGAAAGTAATCTGCTACACAGGTATATACAATTTAGGTAGAAATTCGAAGGCAATAAAATCGAAGGCTAACGACTACATTAGGACTTAGGACCATGAAACAAAGAAAGTAGCGACTTGTGCTATGCTTTTAGTGATTTTGATTATATCGCTTCCAAAGTCCATGCTATAAAAAGCAGATGAATATGATATGCATCAATATCACGTATGAAAATAAGTATTTTTACGTTTTCAGTCTTTTAACTGCTGGCGGGACTCGATAAAACATTCCACAATAGTTTTCCGATGATTCCAACCAACATGCTCACGTTCTGACTGTTGCCTACGAAGGGTAAAAAAGTTAACTAATTTCTAACGCATCTAGGTTCGTCATTACCTTTTCTAATTGGGTATTAAAAATGTAGTGAGAACTCACTTTAGAATGATTGAGTGCTCCACATTAGCGTAAATCTTGTAAATTATGATGAAAACAACGGAAGCGGAGCTTCAAAGTTGATTACGCAACTGAAAGCTTCCAGCTACAAACAAGACTAAAAATGAAGTGCAACAGGTACTTTTTATAAAAGAAGTCAGTCCGGTCCCTCTGACTATTGCTTGGTTAGAGGCAGCCTTGTGGAAAAAATTGCGTTGTTCTCTTCTCGAAGAAATTCTTACATAAATTGTACGTGAGATGATAAATTCGTATTTTGGACTTATAATGCAGCCCGTGTAACCAACGGACAAACTTTTTGCTCATTTTACTGACATGACAGTGGACTCAGCATGTTTTCTCTACAATCTTACATGCAAGCAAATATGTAGTATTTCGTAAAATATATAATACCTATTTATCTCTGATCCGATATACACAAACGGACATTTTAACAGTGATTGATATAGGGTACATTGCACAGTAGTGAATTCAATTCAGCCTTTACATTATTTGCAACTAATACAGCATACCAGTAATCAGTTGTTTCGACAAATGAATTACAACGAGCTTAAGCGAAAAATGATGATAAGAGCATTGATAAAGCTCTCGTGTTTATGCATGTCAAACTTGTCACTGAAATCTTGGCTACCAATGTTGTTGAATTCACTGAGTAAAGGCATTAAAAATCTAATTTGTTTTGAGATGAATTACGCTTTGTGATCTTGTTCACTACTGTTGTTAATGATTTGTTGAATAATTACTGTGAAATATCTGATTTAAAATATTACAGTGTGTAAATAACTTTTTGGGTTTTACGTTGTTATACCGCATAACGCTATCCGTGTATGTATGAAAGTAGGTATTTCAGACATACATGCAGATACGATATCGTTCAAAAACATTTCCTTACAGTTTTATTGTATTTTATCATTTATTGGCCAGTCGTATGTAGTTGTGTACTCTGTGTTCAGTTAGAAAATTGCAATCCTAATGAAATATTGAAAACTTGTGCGTAGGATATAATTCATCATAATATGGAATGATGATTTCTTTCACGGACGTGCCAATGACAGATGGTCTAGCCAAATGGTTGCTCTTGCTCCATATCGCAATAAAATCACTCTTTGTAGAGAAAAAGGTGTATGAATTATTTTCTACCAAAACACAAGCGTAATATCTACATTCACTGTTCGCTACTGTACAACTTGCACATTATCTAATGTTCGGGTCTCGGCTAGGTTAATAGTACACCGTAAAAGTAATGTGTCTACCATAATAACATATCCGTAATCCGTGCCACTGCCCTTTAAATGAAAATATATTGGCAAACAACTGTTATTTTTATTCGGAACCAGATTATGATAACGAAAAATGTTCACAATGTTACGTTGAAAGTCAAAAGCATGTAATACTAAATGACGTGATTAAATAAAACATCCGAACTTGTGTGCATCAATTATACAAATCATATAAATTAAATGATTTTTCCTTTACTTCTAAGCAATGTTTTCTAAAATGTACATTAAATACAATAAATACTTATATTAGTATGCGTTATATAACATGTGTCGCAGAAACGTTTACGCAAGCATGATGCTACCATACTAAATATATGACCGACACCGTTACTGAGGATAATGCTTTTTTAATAAAAGTGGCATAAATGCATCTTCATCCGCTTGAGGGAAGCTAGGAAAAAGAAACTACCTTTAACTGAGAGTAGAAAGATCGGCAAAATATAAAGAAGTCTTGCAAATACAAACTAAAATGTTTATCTTTTTTCATAAAGGTAAAGGATGAACTAAAATAAACCATTTACTACTACCGCGTTTATATATATTATGGTGCTGGTACATAAACTACAATACTTTTGTTGTTCTCTTTGGGTTTCTTCCGCCGGTTTCTCTCTTTATTGAATAAAAGGATCAAGCTGACAATAAAATACAAGCAACACACAAAACGAATTAGATCTTGTTCCTAAAATTTTGATGCAAGCCCCTTTCCATTCATCTGATCTTACCAATCTTAAGTATTTAAATGACAATGGTAATAAAGCGACCGAATGTCGGTCAGCATACAAGATACACAAAAGATGCGTAGTAAGGCGTTTGGCATCTAATGAACTATACGAACCAGATTTATTTAATTTAAAAGCAAAATCTATTAATTTTCAAATTTATTTATATTACTATCAAAACCAGTGTTAGTCGTATTTTTCCTCCAGTGAAACAGAGGTCAAGTATCTTCTATGTGCCTTCAAAATTTGTTCCGATTGAATATTATTGGTCTCAATGTAACCCAATAAACTAAAAAATTTCTAGTCTCGGTGGTGCTTGTAAGCAAATCATCAAAGTTATCAATGCGCCTCACATTTATTTTGGTGTATTCCCTCATAGAGCATTTGGTATTTTATAGTATTTTGGTGTATCAAGTTGCCAAATAGTTCTTAAAAATATTATACTCAACTTTTTATCTACATCTGTACTTCGGCATAAGCTTTCACTACCCACGTAAGGCATCAACACGCAATAATGTGTCTAATATGCTAAATAGGATCAAGTGGTGGGGAACATATTTACAGCACAACATTCCTTTACTAAACTTTTTTTCTTTGAGAAAGGGTGTGTCTTGCCATCCTCTTCTGTTGTCATTCAAAAACTTCAATTTCTTATACATCTTCACTTTATTGTGTATTGTACGATACACCGAGATAAAAGGCAGTTACCAAACCAGCAAGACTCCATTCCAGTCCAAAAGTCAGCCTCTGATTTTGTTTTTATGATGAAATGCGAGGAACCCCTTCCTACGTAACTATTTGAAAGCATGCATACCCATGTTCTTCCACTCTTTCTTTCAGTTTATGATCGAAAAAGAACACTTATGACAGCAATTTCCTCTTGTATGGTATGCACTTTATAGTGAACCATTCTGACTGGTAAGTAATATATTATGTAAGATATCACATCAACACCATACCATCCAAAACCATGAATATTATGCGATGTGCCTCGCCGCAGTTTGTAACTGGCGAGATTTTAATTTTGAATGACATTGTACCATAGATTTTGAATCACATTCCTTTTGTTACTCAATGCTTTTTGCCACGTTGTTAAATATTTTAGCTTCTGCAGACATTTTCTGAGAAAGAGCCCAACCCGTTTCTTCACTAAAATATCCCTGAGCGTGTGCTAGCTAATACACGTCAATGTCAATATTATCATTTCATTCCGCTAACGTACACAAAACTACTGGAAAAAATAAACAGTAACTGAGCACATGTTTAAAACTCATACGAAGACTTTCTATATGATAGGGTATTATGCAGAGCGGTGAACTGCATAAAAATGCACAACTCCATCAGCAGTTTCATGATGCGATTTGAAATGAATTTGAAATCGTTGCTACAGTTTAGGTTGAAGAAAATTAAATTTGACTATGATATATTTGCCCATTTGATGATGATGATGACGGCATGTTCTTCAGTTGCGCCTTTCAGTTACTGCTGTTATATGGGGTACAATATGATATGAGTAAATTTTGAAGTGAAAAATGTGCATTTTTTAATTTAAACAACTAGGCACATGTTGTAAGATTTAAAGGGTTTCTTCAGGTACAGCAGAAGAGCGTAGGGGTAAGCTGGATTTTTTTCTTCAAAAAGGCAATCATCGGAAATATTTTTAGAAGCGTCAATGAAAATGACGCTTAACATGACTTCAAAACGAAACGGTTGACTTCTTGAAAATATGCACTCTATGTAGAAAATGCGTCGAGGCTGCGATTCGGTGCTGTTATGCTAAAACATGAATACTGTTTTTCCTACATGTCATGTCACAATAAAAATCCCAAACTTTTAAATCAGGTTTTCTAGTTTACATGATGTTATGTACCAATGTGTCTATGAAAGTAGGATGGCGTCACCAAAAGCATTTCCTTGCCTTAAATAAAAAAATAATTTGCCGTAGCCGGAATTCTTTTCAAATTGAATACAATTGACTCACAACCAAAAAAATGAGGATGGCTGGTTAGTTAATATTACCACATATATATTTTCTTACGCCTTGACTGGGATGGAAAAATAAAAGTAACCTTACAAGTTGACTGCTATGACTTCAGTTCATATCAAGAAGAACCATCATCCGTAAACTTTCATTGATGACGATGATGGTGAATTTGAATAGGGATGTGTCGCCTGACTGCTATTTCACGGTATGGGGTGTGTGCATTCACAAAAGAGTTTTAACTTGGTTTGTTACCAAACACACAACAATAATAAAATGGGAGTGATTAGGCAAGCCACTTTTGACTTTAAAAATTCAAATGAAAACGAACTTTTAGTTGGGAGCAAAGATTGGAGACGGTTTTTGAGAATGGAATGATGTGTGACAAAAGTCACAAAGAGAACATGCTTGTTTATTTCTTCTCGGAATTCAAAAAAAATAAAAGTACAAACTTCTAATTTGTATTGTACGCCAGCCAAACTCCAGAAAACAATAAAAATTTAAATTTTGATGGCTTTCTATGTAACGTGAATAGAATTCATTGGATTATCGTGAATTCAATGAAATTTGCAATCTCTTTTCTTTTTAATTAATTTGGGTAATTGTTATTCACATATCCTTCAATCAAACAATTTGGTTAGAAGTCGGTAGCTTCGTGTGTGTTCATGGAGTATTCTGAGTGTTAATGTACGCAATTTCAACGAAAGTCCAACAAACTTAAGCTTGAGTAAACGATGTGACTGAAAGAATACTTTCATCGTCTGTTTTTACTCCATACAAATCAAGCAAATACCAATTACCAGCACATACAATTGTGTAGCCATTTTTTTAATGTTTAATGTTCTACCCTATGTAATTTCTGTACGCTCAACTAGCACATAGTTCACAGTCAGCGATATTACCCATTATTTATAAAAACCATATCCCCAATGATTGTCTACCCCTAAAATTAAAACAAATAACTCTGAAGACAGATGCGAAAAATGCGTTCAACGTTCACTACAATGTTTACTGTACACGTTTGCCTTCATGTATGTATGGATTGACGAGCCCAGAAAATAAAACAAATCATTCTGCCGCTGGTGCATAAAAGCTTGAGATGATAACGGCTATATATAAATGGAAGTGAAATAATATTTACATAATGGCTGATGATAGATAATCCTGAAAATTGGATACTTATGGTCACAGGATTTCATATGAATAATTGTATTACACATCTGTGAGACTTTTACGGACAAGGAAACGGACAAGTTGATGTTGGATCACTCAATAAGCCAATTTATACATTTTAGTCGCGAGTCTTCAATCGTGCTATGATGTTTTAGATCACATTACTGTAAACTTTTGTACAAAAAGACAATATTTGAGAACATGAGTGCGAAGCAAATGGCAGCATTGATAGGTTTTCAACATAAATATTAGTCAAGTAAATGGATGGCGTTAGAGAAAGCTTTAACACTAGTTGTTTTACTTACACTCAATAACTACTCCATGTCTCATGTCATCCCGTGGATGATAACAGATTCACTGTGGAGTGATCGTATCAGTATTAGATACGTAATTACTCTAACGGATGCATCAGCAAACATTAAAGGACAAAGTATCCAGCTGGCTGAAAATAGTCCCAATTCCCAACGAAAATACTACATTCTCCAATAAACAGCTTGGGCATTAAACATAAGAGCAAATATCTGGAAACATACTCTGTAACAACAGTGCCACCATATTGTACTCAAAGTATCATTTTATAACGCATGTACTCTCCTGCATAACAAAGGGTGTGCGTAGTTAGTTAAGCAATCATACTCCCAAAGTAGGCAAACTGGAACACGTTGACTGATCGTGTGGCAAATGGTAAGGCACATGGCATTTATTGAAACTTTCAATACACCAAACCAAGCTGAAAGGTATACATTAACAGATTGATACCACAAACCGGCAGAAACATTAACTGATAACGTTCCGATTTATGCCATGTTCAGCTATAGGTAGACAAAAAATCAAATGTTTGTTCCTCCTTTCTCTAACGTAACGTGCTATGCAAACATGAATGTGACAAATGGTACTTTTGTGACTGTTTGTTTGCTAACATCAAGGCAGCTGCTACTCACTTACCACCTCTGGAGGTG
>JAHZMV010002602.1:0-12530 GCA_027743765.1 Coecobrya sp. COE2 | reverse complement strand
GGACATTCATCATTATTAGTGGAGTTTGGATGACAGGAGTTGCTCACTAACATGTCACCCTCTGTTTCCAAAACACTATCACTTTTTATTATATCTGTTGCTTCAGACTTTTCCAAACCGGAGTCGACTAGAGAGGACGAGTCCAACGAACTGGTTACGGGCGTAATACGTTGAGGGAATCCGGGTACTCTCGAAGGGAAATTGGAGACGCTTTGCGAAGGAGATAAAACTCTGGGGCTAATTCTACTACTGTACAAATTGCGATTACTGGAGGTTGAGCTGGTATTCGAGTTGGTGTTGTCCAGCGATGATGACGAGGAAGATGAGGCAGTGGTGGGAACAGTTGGTTTACTTGGCTGACTAGGTGACATCAACGAAACGACGTGATGCGAACTACCAACATTGTTACCGCCTCCACCACCGCCGCAGTTAATTTCAGTTGGGGAACGTAAACCGCCATTGTCCATTGGTAAGTCCACATCTACCAAGTCTAAATGTGTTGGCATTGGATGCGTGGGCTGTCTCAAACCGTATCTCTTTGGGGATCCTTCATATTCCGCAATAGGTACCGCTCCAATTAGTCGGTTACTTGGCAAACAACCTTTGTTATTGCAGCCCATCATGTTCAGCGAAACAGGCGTTACTCCCGAGTACTCGTCACTTTCATATCCGCTCGGAGTCGTGTTTCCACCTCGAGTTGATGGTGAGGGAGACCCTTGAAGTAGAACCGTTGGTGCAGAACTGGTGTTCATAGAGCTTCCCGAATGATTCATATCTTCCATACTACAGCAATGCATCCCGCTCTCATTTTCACCCATAAAGTCAGAATGGAAGATGTTTAGCTGCTGTGTCCCATGAGCATTGCTGCTGCTACTGCTCCTGCGGCCACCGGAAGAAGGGCTTCTTTTCATCATGCCAGATTCTTTCCTGTTACCCCGCTCAACACATAAGCCCCCTTCCGCCGCACTACTACCACCACCACCATTGTTACCTCCTTCTCTATTTGCTCCACCATTTCTACCCCAATTCCCAATATCGTCAAATATAATTTCGCCCCTGGCCTCATTCACGGTAGTTTCATAGATATAAGGCGGTTGCATTGTTGTTGCCGGTGAAGTCGGCGTCTGTCTAATAACTTTACTTGTGCTTTCGGACTCAATTGGCTTTTCAATGGACGTGATCTCAGTGGAAAAGACAGTTTCTTTGACAGTCATCGGAGCTGCTCCACTGGAAGACGCATTGCTGCTGCTACTGTTATGCGACATGTTTGTTGGGCCAGTGATGCCGCCTTTATTGTAAGAGCCACCACACGCAGGGCTCATGTCTGTGGAACTCAAAACTTTTGTATGATCACAATGAGGATATCCACAGACATGTCTGTTTCTGGCATGGCTCTGGTGATGATGATGTTGTTGATGGTGGTGATGATGATGATGCTGACTCCCATGGTGTCGATGGCTGCTTGAGTGATGAGGTCTCGTAGGTACAACTGTATTTTCCTGGTAGCTTTTTGAGTGTTTAGGCTCCCACACGGAGTGCTCACCACCGCCATCGTCATCTCCATTTGTGCACACAAGCTGCTGCTGCTGCAGTTGCGGTTGCTGTATGTTGGGAGACTTTCTCCTGCTTTTCGTCCCAGCAGAACTACTGGACGAAGCAGTGATGGACATCGAAGAATCCGCCATCATCTCCGTTGAAGAAGATGTTGAGGAGGAGCCCCGAAGTCGACGGCCAGCTCGGATTCGATTCTGTGAGTACACTTCACGGCCACCTGCAATCTCTATACGAGAATCTCGTAAACAGCCCCCATTATTACCTGGAATATTACTTGACGTCCTTGCTGAGGATGAGTGTTCACTATTGTATGAAGAAGCACCGTTTGATGAAGTTGCTAAATTCCGACTGCTTCGAGTCGTGCAAAAACCATCGTCGTAGTGGTGATCATCTAACGGCTCGCATTCCATTCCGGAGCCTAATGACAAGGTAGAGTATGATTTTGTCGGTCCACCACCACCTCCACCACCAATACTGCCGTCTGCTAAAAGAGACTTTTGAGATTTATTGTAACGTGAGGAGGAGGACAATGTCTTGTTCACTGTTGCTGGAGATATGGGCTCACAGGAAGAACTTTCTGTCATGTGCGTTACCCGTTTCGAGCGATGATGGGAACGTTCCGACGTGCTGTGATGATGATGATGGGAGGATCGACTATGATGTCGGCTTGTTTGACTCTGGTTGCTTTGCGAAAGTCCAACACTGGTCGTTCCAGACGTAAGTGGTACCGCTACCGCGGATTCGTGTCTTGAATTTCTGCTACTGACCGAATTCTTGGAACGTGAATGCGAATGATGATGATGGGATTTAATACTGTTGCTTCCACCTGAAGAACTGTGATGAATATTGCTACTGTGATGATGATGCTGGTGATTGTAACTTTCACCCTTTTTACTATTGCTACTGCTTAAATTACCACCAACACCACCGCCGTTATTCCCAGTAAAGTTTAGTGGGAAATTGTCGCTGCTGTCACTCTGTTGCTGTTGTTGGAGATGATGCTGATGATGTTGATGATGTCGGGAGGAGGAGTGGTGATGATTTTGATGATGAGATGAGGATCGAGTATCTGATTTGTTATTAGTACTAGCAACAATGTCGTGCGTTAAGTTATTATTGTCATAAGGGGACAACTGTCCAATGTGACCAATGTACGAATTATTGGCTGTACTATTATTATGAGTGATGGTAGGACTGGTGGCTGTATTTAGGAGTGGAGGATATGAAGAATGTTTGGAGTGTTTCAGAAGATTATCTGGAAGCTGTTGCTGTTGTTGTGAATGATGGTGATGATGATGATGTGTGAAGCCGGAAGAAGAGTGCCGTCGGGACGATTGCCTCGCCGAGGTAGAACCTGATCCTCCTCCACCTAACGATGCTGAAGAAGGATGATTTAAATTTTGATCTCTAAAATTGTCAGCTAGGTACTGTTGGGAATTTGACTGGGACTCGGAGGACTGCGACTCCGTTCCAACGCTAGAGGCACGGATGCACTTGGGCTTACACTTGGGGAACAGCAGATGAATGTCGTCATTCTCACTTTGATTGCTGTCCAAATGGTCCAACAAACTACTCATGGCGACGACGACTCACCACGTCCTTAAAAGATTTACTTATTTTCGCTAATTTTTAGCAATGGCACGCCTTTTTCTTGATGATGAGGATGAGATGGTCGCACTCAATGAAGCCCTACAGTAACTTTCACTACTACTTTCAGCCAATAAGACGAGTCGATGGGAGGATGATGATGCCAGGGGGTGAAAATTTTCTTGCTGGAGCGCTTTCACTCTGCAGCTCTGCTGGAACATGTTTAGTGGACGCAGGACGGTTGACAAATCAGGGAATGTACATACCACCAACCGTCACCATCTTGATACTTGTTCCTATTCACACATAAATGTTTAAAAAGCCTGTTCAGTAACTCACATTCACTTTCATGAATACATAAACAACATTATTTTAATGACGAAAAAAATTGCTCATCTCTCTTTATATTTTCTTGAGAGAAAGCAGCCATGAAACTAGAATGGAGCATTTAGGTATAATAATGGACTTGTTGGCAAAACATGATAATAATAATATTCCTTCCATCCTTCCAAACATCTTTTTCGCACGTTAAAAGGATCGCGGATATAACAATCATCATGAATTTTCCTAAGTACTCCACTCTCATCAATTTTTCACAGAGTCATCAAATAATTTCCATGAATGCGTCATGAGTAAATGCAGAAAATAACACCTTTTTTCATGGCTCCCACATTTCGCCGAGGAATGATAACGGGCTCTCTGGCACATTAAAAACAAACGAGATGAATAGCTTGTTGGTAGTAAAACCACGCAATCCAATTTGCAACCAGAGAATAAGTCAAGCTAAACTAATCACTAAGTGTCTTAAGAGATATAAAAGTTCAACTAGTCAAGAAGACGAGCCGAAGAAGAAGAGAACGATGACTTGCTTTCCTTTCCCATTATCATACATTCTGCTCCATATAACTTTCTCCCTATATATACATATGTACATGATGATCCCACAGAGAGAAAGTGGCAAAAAGGAAAAGCAAGTCACATACATTATTTCCGCTACTGTGCGGAGAGGAGATACGGCCAACCACACATATAATGCACCTTTATGACGAGGAAAAAGTAAATGGAACCAGTTATAGTTGAAAACGGATTCTTTTTTACACTACCACCACCGCCGACGCCGCCGAAAAAGGATCCCATTAGATTCAAGTGGAAAAAATGGAAAGTTTTTTTCTCGCTTTCTCTTTCTCTCTTTCTTTAGTACGGAGAGAGATAGTCATAGAAAGTCTTCTTACTTTTTTAACCAATTCTTATTCATTGTATCTCATTACAGTCAGTTCTATTGCAATGTTGGTGATGTTAGTAGTAGTGTAGAGAAACCAGAAAGCACGGTACTACTACTCTTTTTTTAGCAGAGAGACGAAAAAATGCTACTAGTACATTCAGAGATAACTTTTCCCACGGGAAGTTGGCAAAAGGAAAAAAAAGTAGTACGAGTTTGAACAGGATGATGATGAGGATGATGGTGATCATCATCATCAACAACAACATCCAGAAAGGCAACTTTCCCTGTGGTGGTCGAAGTAAAAAAACTCGTATGGAAAAAAGTGTCTAGGTGTCCTTCTGCTTTTAGTACGGACAATGTACATATTATGTATATGGGAACAAGTTTGGAATCGTTAGAGTACGTAGTTTCGTATTCTTTTTATGATCTTTAAGACTCGCTTCAGGTAACCTGCTGGTTATATGTATAATTTGTAGTAAGTGAGTGTACTTGTTGTTAGGAAAAATGGAAGTAGTGAAAGAAGACTTTCATTTTGTAGAGGGTCATATAAATGCAAGTAACTCGCGCAAAGACGTGAACAAGACAGCTTACACTTTCACTACTGATGTATGACAACGGGTTAGACCGTTACGTGACCTCACCGCACCGGTGTAGCAATATTCATTGAATGAAGACTACGACTATAAGGCAGATAACATTTTTTTGTATATTATCTTAACGCGATGAATACGGAGGAGGAGGGATGCATAAAGTAAAAAACTTAACAAACCGAGGAAATAAATATATTGTAGTGTACTCCACGGCAGTAGTAGTACAAGTCAAGAATATGTAATTCTTGAAAAGATGAAATAAATATGCCACTTCAAGAACTCTGCATCCCATATCATCATCATACCCATATCCCAACTGGGCTTATATGCATAAAAAAGAGTGGTACAGCTCACCACACAGACACAGATCAAGTCCAATAGGACGTAAGGATAGAGAGAGAAAAAAAGGAGAAAAAATGTATTCCCAAGGAAGTAAAAGATATGGCAAGGAGTCAAAGCCAAAATGATCCCAAACAGTCTATGAATAATAAATTGAAGTTTCCACAGGTTGAAACCACTTTTGGTATCGTGTGCAGCAAGCCACATACCAAAAACAGTTATATAATAACGTGTATACATACAACCATATTATCTACACAGTTATTATTACTGGGAGCAGTGATAGTAGTTGTGTTTGGTAGGAGTTGAAACGCCAACGCCACTACTACTACTACTACCACTGTATATACAGTATCCCCACAGAAGAAGACGAGGGTCCTCTCCATCTTCTTCTTATCCGCCAAACAAGAACCGCAAAAACCTTCCGACACTTGAAATATCTCTCCCTTCACTTAGCCCAAGAAGGCCATTAAATTTATACGAAAATGGAAATGTCGACTATCTGTTAACTTGAATGGGCTACAGCTTCGCCACATATTTATCCCTAAAGTAATATGTTGTTGTAACAGGTACATGACCGAAGTAGTAGGTAGACCGAAAAAAGGACCACATTATACAATATTGAATGCTTTTAGTAGTCCTCTCTCCCTAAGTATATAATATGGCTTATATAGTCAGAGTCCCTTATTAAATAAGTATATGTGACAGTGTAGAGAGAGCACAAAAATAAAACTACTACTACCAACCAACTACTACTATCCTTTATGAGAGATAGATAGAAAAGGAAGGAACCGATAACTGCATGAGTAAATAATCATTCTCATCCGAAAATATTCTTTTTTTTTCTCTGTGCTTTCCCACAAACTACTGCTACTATAAAGCTGACATGGCACTTCTCTTGTGGAAAGATATGCTATAAAGATTTTTTCCTATTTTTTCGCTCTCACAGTGAGAGACTTCAGCAGTGAATTTCACTTCTTTTTCTCCATCCAACGAGATACTTTGGAATAGGAGTAGTAAGCATCTAAAATTGCAGACATAGAGTGGTTTGTGCACAGTGGTTCGGTGAATGTTTGCGTATCTTCTATGATGATGTTAGTTACTGCTGTGTACTCACCATTATTAAACTGATATGACTTTTTGGGTATATACCTATTCGAGCATTACTGTGGTACATCCATACATACATATCTAACTAACCACTATAGTGAACCGATTTCTACCTGTGCACATGCTTAAAAGTTGTTATGTTGAAGGAAAGGTGGTATGAGTGAAACGCACAGAGAGAAAAGCTAGTGAGAATGGACACCAAAATACATTTCCCATGGGAGCTGGCTCAAACGCTACCACAGACCGAATAATATACGACTACTGCATTGTGATGTACAACACCATCTGGAAACATATAACTTTTCTACCTGTAACACCTCTTTAAACTATACTGCTACTATAACGTTCATCATGATCATCCTGTTATAACATAACAGTTCGTAATGATAACAATATTAATACTAAATTCAGGCCGTTATGTCTGTAAACCAGTAAACACTGAGAAATAACAGGAGCATAAGTAGTATTTTCATTTCCCTTTTCCATCACTATTTTGTAGTAAATAGCTTATATAAACTTTTCTGATAGTTGGAAAATAATGATGATGATAATAACACAAAACAAGAGTAAACATTGGAAGCTTGTAAAAAGTTTTCCTTGACAGGTTGGAAAACGAAAAACGACATCCGTATAGCAAGATGATAGTAGTGTATATATGTAGGTAGATTGGATATTTGTATGCGAAACGAAATGAATCGTAAAATTTTAGAAAAACTTACTCGTAACAATTTCCAATCACACGCCTACACGTATCGACGAGCTTCTTTATGGCCGTGGCTTTTTGTCATTATAAAACTACGAAGAATTAGAAACTTTGTACATAAGCTATAGCTATAGGTATTCGTTACTCTACTTTTTATTTCTCGCACATTTCCTGTAGCTAGCTACATTATCAAACCATTTAAAACATCGAGAGTAAGTATTTTTCCGTAGCATTTTGCCGTGGGTCGTCAACAGGTTTCTTCCTTTTATATTTTCTCCTCCACCCGCCTCTACTTGCACTCATCTTTTAGAATATTATTATTATAACGGTACAATATATCGTTTCTTACAACTACTGTGGCTGCTATTTCCTAAAAGCTTGGAAAATTTATTTGATACTTTCTTTCATTTCATTAGTTTTCGTCTCAGGTGGGTTTTCAAATGTAACTAAGCCCCACTGAGAACAAGCCTCACCCACCTGTACATCTTTAAGAAGAACGACCAAAAATAGTTATGCTTACGTGAGATGAGATGACTACAACGCACAACCAGTACCACAAAATATATATGCATAGAGCGAAAGCACACCCGTCGACTGCAGCTTTTCCAGCAGCCATTTTTCCATGATAATAATGATTGTGAAAAAGTTGGATGGAAAAATCTTGGAGGAAGCTTTATCACATCTCTTACATTTTAGACCTTACTTATATAAGCCATAGGACCGCATGAATAAATAACGCAATACGTCTTCAACAAATGGTATCAAATACTCTACACGCCATAAACATGTAGACGGCAAGTTATTGCGTTTGGGGCATTAGAGATGGTGGTGTGGTGTCTCTCTAACAAGTTTTTTAGACGTTATGCATAGTTCGTTTAAAATATGTACAACAACTTTCTAGAAGGAAAAAAAGCTTCTTCAGGTATTTTTTTCGATCCTACTTTTCCTCCTTCACGCTCTTCTTCAAGGATGACTAATTGCTGTTTTGTTGCATTTTGTTGATTGGACGCTTCTTTTTTACTTAACTTTTTCCCCCGAAAAAAAAAGTTGGAAAAAGCAACAGAGTGAAACTTGAAAAAGCTTTCTGTATAATAATATAGATTCTTTACAACATAAACACTTCCAGCGCTTGTTTATACATCTACCACTACTGCGAATCGGGGTGTTGTGCTTGTGAGTTTGATACGTCTGTGTACTTGAAACTCAACCACGCATCGCTTGAGACATGTGGCTTTTCTTCTCCTCAAACGATTCTATGCCACACACACACTCACAAAAATATATGAAAACACACAACACAACAGCGCTCACGGTATCGCTTTCAGCTTAATGAAAAAAGACTTTTTTTGTTTCGACAATACCTGGAAAGCCTTGCTACCATATGAAGGCACATTTTATAGCAGACATGGCCCTATAGTGGAAATAATGCATGTATATATTTTTAGGTAACAGTATCTCCAAAGGTTTTCAACGGATACAAAGCTGAAAAAAGCAACTTCGTGTCATCATCCTATCTACGAGAATACCAAGCTATTATGTATATAAGTATGCATTTATTCTCCTCACATGAGAGGAAAGTTTCCGAAACTTTTGGACACACAGAAAGGAGTAAAGAGAAGGAGAGAATGGAGAGAAAGTTGCTTAAAAATTATGCTCATCAACTTTGTTTCCTTTTTTTCCAGTTTTGCTACTTTTTTTCTTTTTATACTATACACATGGTGAAAACTACACGGTATGTGGTTACTTCTTTACGCTATAAAAAAGCGGTCTAGAATAAAATGATCATTACCTGTAATCACAAGGGATGGATCGCCCCATCAAGCTATGTGTAGGTATGTAGACTTTCATAATTACCATTACAGCTTATAAAGCTTATATACAATGTACATAAATATGTGCACAAGTAGCAAGATCTTTAGCTTTCATACTCATGGCATATTATGATGGTATTTCTATAGAATGTGTAACGGATGAGATGTTGGGCACGTTGAGAAAGCGAACTTTCACTAGTCACGAGAATTACACGTACGTACAATGGATCGCCCTGCATGCTTTATCCACGGAAAATGTATATTAGCCGGAAGATACCTAAATATAGCTACTAGCGGAATATACCCTAATACCTTTAAGTCTCCCTGAAGGAATCCTCTTTTTCCTACTCTGCAGCCTCCGCTACCTGCTGCTTGCTGTTACTTCATACAAGAGAGAAAATTACTCGCAGTGTTCCTCCAATGTGTTCCGTAATAGGTAAAGTCTTCTCTTAAAAAGAGAAGACGAAGCATGCCAAAAGTTCCTAACCTGCTTTTTGAATTGCTCTTTTAGTTAAAAGGCAGGTCATCCACCGAGTTACTTTGGACTTTTTTATACGCAGCGAGAGAGAAAGAATAAGAAAAAAAGTGGAAATGTTCTTTTATAAAAAGGACGACAGACGGTTGGCTAGTATAATATATGACGTTATGCATGAACATTCATGCACAACACGCTATGTTATGACACTGCAATCATGATTCCAGAGGGAAGGATGAGGTTCGTACATACTATAACGGTAGCACAAACTACTTCTCATTTTTTGGAAGACGTACACAAGTTAATTTGCCCTAAAAGCCTACATTGAAAAGGCTACTAGTTTTACTGCTTCTTCAACAACTCAACTTACTGCATGAAGACACCATTGCAATTTTACTTCTTCTTGGGTATTATTATTATGTCTGCCTACACATTACTGAAGCAGTAGCAGCCTACTGCTGTTCAGGCAGTTAGTTTTACTCTCCCAGAAGTCCGTTAAGAATAAGGTGAATTGGGGTATTCCACTCTACATGTACACCGCATTCTTCTTCAAAGGTGACATAGACATTCCATTTTAATATACCTACATGTACATATTTCTCTCATACTTTCACTTATTTTCCAGTGAGAAATGGCAGATACCCACATGGGTTACTTGTTTTGCCAAAATACAGGAAGAATAAAAAGTTTCTCTTTGGAATGAATCCATTCCCTGTAAAAGAACATGAAGAAATTATACCCGATGTACATAATATTCCTTTCTATATGACGAGTTCATGTTGGTCGTGTTCTTTGTCCTCAGAAATATTACTGATCTTGACTACCACTACTTTCTCCTCTTTCTTCAATTTAATAAGGTACATGGGAATTTTGATGTTTTCTTTGTTACTGGTATCCTTTTCCCTATAAAGAAACGAGAAACATTTATTTTCTCTTTCTCTCGCCCAGTGTCCACATGATGCTAGTCACGAGTCACGAACATGTGCATGCAATGTTCATTGCTTTTGTGCTCTACTCCTCGTGTTGCTGACCACTTTGCATTTTTGCCACTGCCCATTATGTTATTACATACTAGCCAGAGTATTGTAATGAATGCATACAATCATCGACAACATGATAATCGTGAAGAACAACGAATACTATCCCTACTTTCTTCGTCCTTGGTGCAAACTATGAAAAGACGATCAACTTCCTAGTATTTCTGCTCGCTGATTGTGCCGTTTGTTGAAGTCCGTGAGTGTTGTGTAGACTGTTGTCGCCTGTGCTAATGCATGATGGAAAAAGTACTACGACATGCACACACACAAACATAGCTCCATTATTCTTTCCTTTCATTTGCTACTTTTTTTGCTAATAGGTATATATTAGTGTTAGCAAAAAATACAAATCAGTAATGGCTACTCTATATAGCAGTGCCACTGCTGTTTCCATTTTCTTTCCTCTCAACTACACAAATACAAAGAGAAGTGGGGTATAAAAACAGAAAATCCGAGCCTTCAGCCATGCAGCAGAAAAAATATGTGCTTACATAATAAAAAGGAAATATAAATAGTTGTTATGTATGTATTTATATATCTCTCAGCAAACACAGCAGGTTGACTATTTATACGCTTACACCACACATTACATTGTGTACTTATCTATGAACAGCATAACAGAAAGAAGGAAAGAAGAAGGCTTGCTGTTTTCAGTGCTTTCTTTCCAACTTTTTCTCTCCTTCTCTCCTACTCTCTTCGGATCAAGCGGAAATTAATCAGACTCTCAAACAAAACAAAACAGTTGTGTTCTGCTGTAAGTGGTACGACTACTAGATAATAGTACAAATACTGTGTAGGAGAAAAATACGTAAGTTATATAATTTATCCTATTGTCTACTGGAAACAGTAGACTGGAAGTAGGAGTTAGCTAGCAGCAGCAGCAGAAATCAATAAGAGAGCAAAAACAGCTTTTTGCTTGCTGCCTCGTTGGAAATACTATACAGACAGCATAACATAATCAGCAACAACAACGGAATGACACATGGGCCTAAAAAGGGATAATATGCTTTTACTTTTTCGCTTTAAGTAGTTTTTTTCTCTCGGGTTGTTATTCTTAAACCTTTCCTCACTCAATTCCTTTGTCTCCACTTATCAAACTAGAAACTTGGATGTTTTCTAACATGGAGATAGAATTCTACATATTTATATGGAATTTTTGGCTAATGTAAAAGTACATTATTGTATGCGGTTATATGGCAAATGCGCATGGTTTACAATAGGGAGTGAGAGAGAGAGAAAATGAGGCAGATTGAAATGAATTCACTTACTGACACTTTTCCATTAGCAAAGATGTAAAATCCTTTACATTTTATTAAAGAGTCAAATCCTTGAAGGATTCAGTTCTACAACAGACACACACTACAAATACATACGCAGTTAAAACTTTTCCCTGTAGAACAAACAATAAATTACAGGAAAATACCGAATCCTGTGATCCATGTAGTACGTTCAATAGATAGACACACTTTTGAAACTACACTACAGAAACATGTAGGTATGCATTTTCTGCATGCACACCACCCAAAAGTGAGCGCTGGGGAACGGGTCTCTTGATAAGATTTAAATATAAAGACATTTCCCTTCAATTTTAAACTGCATTTGCCTATCTACCCTTCTTATAAAGGGACAGTCGGTACATCTATATACCTAAGTCGATGGTGGTGGTGAGAATGGGATGAACATAAAGAAATGTATTTTTTTCAAATTTCTTAAAAGTAGTAACAGCTTAGCATATTAAAATGATTCTGAGCTCTCCGGGGAGCAATTCAAAACACATTAATCCACATCCAACTGGCTCCTAACGCGTTTTAGCTAAAGTAGTGGAAAAAAGTACTTGCAGTGCTTTTAGAACAAGGAGTATCTAGGCATATCAGTGAATGGATGCTCTTATCTGTATCTCTGTGTGGAGGACCACCATCACCAGACCAGACCCCACCAAAGGCAAAAGATATAGACAACCGGCACCACCACTGCCGTCACCAATATCAATGTAGGCACGTATCTCCGACTATGAATGTACAAACTTTGTGTTTTTGTATGCACCGAGCGAACTGATCTGATCTGCTGCTGCTGTAGTAGTACATAGCAGCAAAAATAACAGG
>JAHZMV010002601.1:0-20988 GCA_027743765.1 Coecobrya sp. COE2 | reverse complement strand
GGTAATTTTTGTTGTTTCCCTCATTATTGAAGGAAATACGTACTCCCATTACTCACATATCTATAATAAATATAGCAATCACTCAACACCGTGTACGAAATGTGGATCACAACCACCGGACTGTACAAGTAGTTCAACTCCACCTCACAATGGTGGCCCACCATGTTCATGTGTTGGAAACGCGAACATTGCAGGATGTACCCTTAAGCCTTGTGATTCGAATTCTTCTACCATGTGTGATTGCTGGCAGTCAACAAATGACACTAAGTACTGTCATCACTACAGATGCAATGGGGCTGATGGGGGATGTGAAACATGTAATGCAACTTATCCTCCAGATTGTGTTACTGGCGCCACTTCTCCTAAACAAGGTGGACCTCCTTGTACATGTTCCCCCGACAGTTTTGCTGACGGATGTACACTTGCACCATGCCGAAGTGATGGACCCTTTCTGCAAGTATGCATGTGTCAACCAGGAGTACGTGTCTTCGTTTGTTATAATGCCAGGTGTCCAGGATCAAGCAAAAATGCCACGACAACTAGCTCCACAACCAACGCCAATGTTGTGGCTATTTCCAAGATGTCTTCTTCACAAAGTTCCAGTAATGCGGATAAGTATATACAAATTGCCAATGGCATGGACAGTTCTCAGGACGTACATATTTCCAACGTACTACACAGCACAAATATCTCGCCAAACTCCAATGTCTTACCTAATTCCAATAACTTACATAATTCCAATATTTTACCTAATTCCAATGTCTTACCTAATTCCAATGACTTACCGAATTCCAATGTCTTACCTAATTCCAATGTCTTACCTAATTCTAATGTCTTACCAAATTCCAATGTCTTACATAGTTCCACTAATGTATTTAATTCCAATGATGTGCATAGTTCCAATGCGGTCAATAGTCTCGCCTCCCTCTTAAACTTGAACATATTGTCATCTAATGGGCATCAAACCCCCGGGCTTCTTGGCAGCATTTTGGGAGGATGAGAGGACTATAGCAAATGGTAAATGACGTTCTATGTATAAAGTATTCACAAGCATTAAAAGTTTCAAAATTTCTAGAAATATTTTTGTGATGAAAACTGAAAACAGTCAGTTGTCACATAAGTATATTGAACAATATAAAAAACTTTAACGTTATTATAACGCAAATTTTTCTCGTAAATAAAACTTAAATTTATTGTCAGTCACTGGCTTTGCAAAGCACACAATTACAGCATACTTAAACACCATTTTTAGTGATCGTTTATAAAGTGGAGCAACGCCTGAGCATTACTTTATCTTTGCATTTATGTCAGTAGCCGTCCTATCAATTGGGTGGTGTAAAAAAACTTTAGTCTCCAGGAAACGTCTAAGGAATTTTCGGAAATAATAGCTTCTGTTCAGCACCAAAATTCATTACATCAACATTACATTATTTTATATCTTTGAACATTCAAATTGTATGAAATCAAATCGTGACGTATGTAAAACATGCCATTGTCATAATGCGCTATTTTATAGAATATTTAGCCAGAGAGTATTTAGCTAGTGGTACTGTTATGTTTTATGCGGAAACGAAATACATTACAATTTGTATTATCATAACAAAACTATCGCATCAACAAAATTTATGTCAGCATTCCAACATTTCATAGTTCTGAATAATGCGGTAGTGTTAGATTTGTTACATAATATTTTTAGATGGCATATTTTTAATAATTGGTACCTTTCTGATAAAAATTTATGTCTCTACAAATATTCACATTTAAATTTTCTTGTGCATCAGATTAATATCCACAAAATCATTGCATCATATATTCCACCTAATTCATCCGAAATCAAGTCCATCTTTCACCCTATTATAAATCAGACTATTGTGAGTCGGGTCATCATGCTCAAATAGCAATCATTGCATTGTATTTTAATTTATAATATGGGTGTAACTAAAATCATCAGCATCGCTGAACATGTTATTGCTTATTAGCACATTCAACGACAACTTGCACGGTAACAAAAATTGTCTCAACGATAAGAAATGCATTGACTGCGTTTTATGTCTACTTTTTTGGTACATCAATTTTTGTGGGCATAATACTGTGCTACTTCGTATAACTTCAAGATACTAATTTTAATATATTCGTATTTTTTGAAGTTTGTAAATATATTCTACAGTATATTATTGTGAATACACGAAATAGGAAGATACTGAAATTCAAGTCAGAGACATGCGAAATGTTTAATCAAATGTGTACTGTTGATTTCCACAGCTCTGCAGGCAAAACGTCCAAGAACGTTTTGTCCCCAAACGTGCTAAATATTTATGTAATCGAAGGCTTGGGATCCGTTCCTACCTACTCCTCCCCCACAATCTGGGGTAAACAGCTGATCTTGAAAGTTTAAAAATTTGACCAATTTAACTGATGTAAGTTTTTCAAACATATAATGACGCGGGGAATATTGTATTTCTCCAAGACATGTTAAGTTGATTCTAAGACCGCAGCTTTTAAAATTTAATTTGAAACTGTAAGGCGTTTCGTATTCATACGTTGTGTATAAAATATTAGAATATATGGGTACATATCTGATGGCAAAAATATTTTTAGTTGGCATAACCCGAGTGATGCTATGTTTCTTTAAAAAACACTAGGACTTTCTTGTCATTTTTGGTCAGCCCATTGTATGTTTTTCAAGGTGTGAAAAAAACAAATTGAATTGAATGACGTTGATAGGTTGTAATATAGACAAGCGTGGATATATAGTTCACGCTCCATAAATATTTTAATATTCCTTTGCTTTAAAACGTATATACAAGTTTTATGAATGGTTTAAATTACCAATTCAGATAGCCGTTCTGTTTAGCAATTGAAGTTGGAACTGAATACATGATATCACTTTTTCTGACAAATATGTTGGGTAGAAGTTATGCGTGAAGTTTTAGTGGAAGCGTTCGTATTTGTAGTGGATGTAGATATGTAGTTCTAAAAACAACATTACATGTTATTGTATTCTGTCCTTCGAAACATACATATGATATACCGGTAAATTATTTTTAAATTTAATACTGTACAATTCCTCGCAATTTTTGGCATATTTCTAGAGATATGGAAGGAGTGAAATATGGTTTATTGTAATAGATTAAATATTTGGCCAAATTTCGACAGAATTATTAACTTGAACGGCTCCCTATTGCCTGCAATTGCAAATAAGTATGTTAAACCTCCAATAACATATATTAACGTGTCACTTTAAAATTCACGACAAGGAACGATTCGCGTTTTCAATATCGATCCGCAACATTTAACTTTTTTGGAATCAGTTGTTAATGCATAGTATCATGTAGTATCTTATTAACGTTAGATTCATAATTTCAATCAGATATGACTCAAATCAGATATATCGGAGTAAAATGATTGACAGCTAGTAGAAAGAGACAGTGTTTAATGTAGGATTATAGTTTTACGTCAATTAGTTTTGAAAATCCTAGTGTTCAGCACAGCGAAGTGACTGGTCGTACCGTTGGCTTTAAAATAATATTTGAGCAAAAAATTTCCCTCTTTGAAAGGGAGTTTTAAGACATTCGTATGCTTAAAACATGTTTCTACAAAATTATATTTTCCACCTATCGTTATATTTCCGCGTATCAAAGTTTTCAACTGGACACTTATTCCATTGGGATAAACGTTTACAACGACTTATTCCGGCAAAACATATTGAGGCCGAGAAGGAAAAAATAAAAACAAAATGTTTGTTTGCAAACTTGACAGTTCTCATGATCTTACTTCAGTGGATGTTTCCATGGATATTCCAAGCATTGTCGCAAAGGAAGGATCATCCATTTGCTCTTGTGGATCAAGTCCTTGCTTTCATATTATTGTATAATCTTACAATTTGCACAGTTGTTCTACTTACAATTCAACAACATGGAGATATGCTACCTACATACATCAATGGGCATTTAAAGCTGAACCGTCTATTGGATTTGAAAATACCAGTTGTAATATTTCTGCTGGAAAAATTCAACCTTCTTTTTGTAGTTACAGTCTTATTCACATATCCGGCAATGGGTTACTTTCTCCTGTATGGACTGCACTGGTCGTCTCCATGTCGTCCTTCTCTCCCTGGATATTGGCTACTTCCAGAATGCTCACCTGAGTTATATAAATTGTTTCCGTTTGAGTGTTCAAATTCGATTCTCAAGATGATAATATTTGCATACGTTAACTGGTCGTTCCAATTCATCTGCAGCTCTTTTCCCTTGGGTGCAGCCGGAATTGTTTGTCTTGGAACGCTAAGCTTTCGCCAATATCTGGTTAATTATTGTAAAATTGTAATGAATGCAAAACGAAAAATTTACCAGCGAACAATTATTTACAGACAAATTCAGGTTCTGGCGATACTAATGAATCAACTGCAAAGGTGGGGATTGACTGGAAATGGAGTAGTGGCTAGCATAATATGCTTCGCTGTTGGATTTGTCGGGTTAATCAAAGAATTTTCAAACGATCCTGATTTTGTTCCCATTTTCATATTTTCAGTTCAGGCATTTATCGCTGTTGTTTGGATGTTTTGTTCTGTTGGTGCTCAGGCAAATGTATTCAGTGAATCGGCAAACGTCTTGGAAAAGTTGCAGCTGCATACTCGACATTACGCTGGCACGGGCCTGAAACAAAAATGGCAGTGTAAATTCTACTTGTCTTGTCCAAACATAAAGGTTGGATTTGGGTCCTTGAATTTTATCGACAAGCTTACACCGTTAAACTGCATGGATATGGCAAACGACCTTACGGTTAACCTCTTATTACTTCATTAAATCTTAAAATTCTTCCGTTAATTATACGTAAAGTGCATAGTCAATTTATAGAAATTATCAAAATTATTTAAGATGAATACTTGTGTCACGAATTTTATCAGAACTCGGAATAGTCTATATAAGTTTTACGCATATTAAAGTCGAAGTTAATGTATCTATTCCATCCAACCTATTTTTAATGGTTCTTGATTATTGTTGATTGGTTATATAATTCATAATATACGTTACATAAAATATTCCATCTCTGCCAATTGTATTAGCATTAATGATTGTCATGTAAATATCAAGGAAAAATAAATTAGATATGAAGATATTCAATCCAATAACGATCTTAACAACCATTCCACACGGTGGATTACATAAAGTTTATCCACTGGAAGTGTGATGAACTTAATTAAAATATAAGCTCATTTACTTTAATAACGTCTGAAAATTTTAGGCACTTACGTAATGTACTTGTTTCCAATCATTCGTCTTTATTCAGCCCAATTCGTTTAAACATTTAGCTACATAGAACTGTTTAAACAATTTTTGTTACAACCTATTAGGTTGCATCATTAGGCTTAATTAATTGTATGGGTTAGTTATGTCATTATGTCAGAAATAATTATTAACAAAATGCGGAAATGTACAATTAACTAGTGATCCTTACCAACCATTTAGTTTGTCAAAAAGTTTAAAAAAGTGTGATAATTACGACGGTTTTATTGATTTGGTTCAACATTTGATTTTTCTGCATCGAGGGTCAGTTCAAATACATACATCAAAGAAAAACTTCACATTTAGTTTTTAATTACTTTCCTATGGCATTATTTTAAACTCATTACCAATTAATATTACTTAACGTACGCGCTGGAAAAAATCCATTAGTTAAATGATATTCTGCTGCTGCGGAATATGCAAAACTATGGTTCAAAGTTATCCAATGATATGCACGTGGATATCTGGAACTATATGGAACACCACATTGTTAAACTCGGTGTAATAGCTTTTCCCTTGATTATCTAACTTTTTATGTAATTAAATCTTCTGTGCATATATGATATTCAAATGTATGTGTTAAAGTATATTGCGACAGTAGAATATGGGAATCCTATTAGATATTACAAAAGAATATTGATTTGCACTTGTCTGCTAGAAAATCAATTCTACCAGGAAGATCTCTTTATTACTGCTCCACCAATACTATTTCATCGCTGAAGCTGCATCGAAGGAAATAAATAGGTTATACTGCTTTTTACTTATATTCTACAAATATAGCTCTATAATCTTGAAATATTATACTATTTGAATAGAAAGTTCACTTGGTAGTAACTAGTCACTATTTAAAATAAAATAAGTATTTAAGATTGAAAAGTGAATTGACGTATCTTAAAAAAAAGCAAAATGTTAAATAAGTATACTTGTGCACTCGTTTTTCTTTGGTTCTCCACCACCCTTACCATTGTGAGTGGAATGGTAGGACAATACCAAAAACTAGACCTGAAGTGCAATCGCCCTACATCCTTAGGAACGCATTCAAAGAGTATGGCATATGAGTGGAAATATAGTATACTCGACTACGAAAAGACCCCAGCAATAAATATTGATTCTATTCTCCTTCCACTTCAGAGTTTGCAATCGTTTACTGTAATAAACAATTACATGGGTGTTGACATAAAGGAAGCAAGGTATCCAATACTACTCCGAAAACCTATTCCTGCTGCGGAATATGATCCCAACCAATTTGACGAAAAGGACGGAGAACCCGTTAATTTCCCAAATATCTTTTTGGTACCTGATTCTTATTCCTCATCTAATCGGTCATGTAACTCTCTACCAAGCATTTGTACTGACTCAAGATTTTTCAATCATAAAATGATGGGACATATATCGGATAGAACAATATGGGAACGGTGTCTGAACATCAACTATTTTAACATGTCATCTGCATCAAAGCAGTGGTACAAAATCATTCAAGTGGATCTCTTCTTTCCAATGGAGGCCACCCTAATAAGTTTCGTTTACCACATGAATGCATTTCGATACGAGCAACAACGTGAGTATAAATATTTTGCACCGTCAACGGCCGCCGTTGTTAATATTCTAATAACAACAAACTACGAAACTAGGGGTGATTTGTGCTTTTTTTAAATGGTCGTGACATGGGAATTGACCTATATGGAAATAAGCCGTATGGACCAACTATATCTTATCAGGTTTATGTACACATGATAATGAATTTTAATGATGCACAAATTTTGCAAGTTGATATTCTTATTCCGGAACCTTTGGATTTGAAATGTTTTACGGTTCGGAGTCTGACATACACCAACTTTAAAGCTATCAACGGAACTCAATCATTAGAAAAGTTAGTTTTTCCTAACTCAGATGATTCACTTAATTGGGAAGGTTCCTGGTTTATTTTCTTTTTGAATGGAATGCCATCGTTAAATAATTACATGGTGGAATGTCAGCTGAACAAAGTAGGACGTGGTATCAGAGATTTGATGTCGGACAATACTAATTCTCAAAACCAATATCTGGCAGCACATTGCAATAATGTTACAACAATTCATGAGAAACTTCACTTTAGTTAGAACAAGGCAAACATGCAATAAGGGGGGATCGACAGAGTTAATTGGTCCACATGCATTCCTAATTACGCAGCATATATTAAAGTTAGAAATTGGTTACATTTCAAATAAAGTTGAAAACCGATCTCGAATTCAGAGCATGTTAGTTTTAGAAAATCCTATTAGTAGATTACGTATGCTTTCTTGTGGGAAAAGAGGAAGTAAAGCGTATCCATTTGAAGAACTTTTTATGATTTTCGATCCATACATTTGGCTAGGATTAGCTATAGTTTTGCTAATTTTAACCGTTGGGTTTATCAAACCATATTGGAGTGAGTTTGGTACAATTAATAGACGACCACATATTTTGAAGTCACTGGATCATCTTATTTCTTTCCTGAAAGTTCTTGTAGAACAAGGTGATCCATTTCCTGTTCGCATAGCTAACATCAACTCACTTCGTTGGATACTCTCAGCATTCTTTCTTTGTGCACTTGTGCTAAGCAACGCTTACAAAAATACTAATGTTTACACAATGATCATTCCAAGGCCACCTCTTTTGTATGAGACAGTCAGCCAAGTCGGCAATAATGGTCTGGCTCTATATACAAGAATGTTATTCTTCCAACATTATGACCTGGGTCCAAATCCAAGTTTGGAGTTTAAGTACAAACACGAAGAACTCCGTGGCGATGCTTTTCGAATACATTCCGAGATTTCTAGTAGACATTGGGATGATGAATCTGATGGATGGATAACATTTGTTTGGAAACATGCTAAGCTGCATCCTCACACAATCGGATTGCTACAAAATTTTACATCAGCTGTAGACCCGCTGCGAAGAATGGAAGCGGCTGGGAGGAGTACGGTTGATGGGTGGAGACATCGTTTGGAGACGGAACTTGCAAATTTGTTTTCGTTTAGAGAAAATGAATGGTTCATGAATGATTTAAGAGAATGTAGAGCAGCAGCCGTGATCCTACCAGCACACATGGTAGACAAACGGGCAAACCAGCTAAAGTCAGAAAACAGGGAATATATTTCAGTTGGTACAGAACTAATTACGTCAGGAAACATAGTTATTGACCTACAAGGTTACGGACCCCGATACATTGTAAACAGGATGAGATATTTGCAAGAATCCCACATTGGGGATTGGTTAACCAAGATATTCAGTGGTAATAATACAAATAACGAAAACGTATCAAATGTACCGAAAAGGGCTAAGTTAAATGGAAATATTGTTGTGATTTTTACAATTCTATTGAGTGGTATTGCCAGTTCGATTATGTGCTTTTTATTGGAAATATTTGGCTTAATTGTCAAATTATTATTGCTAGTTTCCAAGTTTGTACAGGATTCATTTCGAGATTTGCAAACGTTTATATCAATGGCCTACAAAATAACTAAGAGATATAAAATTACAATCAAGCCCAATAAAATGCTGGCTAAAAACTTTGGTAACAAACGTAATAGATCCACAAAGAGGAAAACAACATGGAGACATGCAGAGGAATCACTTGTCCAAACTCAAATAAACTGAATTAGTATTTCAATTGCATTTCAAAAGTAATAGTATTTTTTAATTACTACATTTACAGAGGTGGTATATTTGTAGCATTGTAGTTGAAATACAATATGCAAATATATAATAATAGATAAAATTAGCATTAAGCTAAGTTGAAGGACTATATAATAAACTAGCTTTATGAATGTGTACTTATGAATGCTAAACGAAATTTTCTCTGTTACCCGCTGTTGCATCGTAAAAATGTGAATTGCATGACACGTGCATTTTAAACTTTGAAATGATTAACAAAGCACAAAATTTTGTATGTGTACAATTTCGACAGTTTGTTTGAATATTGTTCTACAAAAACTTTAATAATATGTTTAAGCATTGTACTAGGATATTATTGTGGTCTAAATGTGAACCTTTGTTAACTAATTTAAATATTAAACTGTGGAAAAATAGATAACTGTATGTATATGTAAACAGGGAATAATCTATCAAGATAAATTCATAAAATATGATGGGTTACCTCATATATGGAATTTAATTTGAACAGTTGAGCCGTTTTTAAGGTACAATGATTAAGATATCGTCAAATATCTTTCAATCTCATATCTCAGAAACTCTTTATCTTTTGTTATTCTAGTTAAAGTTTAGCTTTGAGGTTTCGAAATAAAAATTAGTTAGAGTAGTTACATGTATTGTAGCTACGTGTCCTGAATATTAATCTTTAGCATAATAGATGATTAGAAATAAGGAAACTAAAAATTGTTGTAAAACCAGAGTTGTGTATTGCATGTTCTTTTTTGAGTTATTCAAAAGCATATTAGTGACACTTTCCGGCGTTTACTTTTGATGATGTAATGTTTGAAATAAAATTATTATTTGATGATTTGAAAATAATCTCCAATCATCTAGTTAATTATTAAACATAATTATTAAAATAGTTTTGCAAATCATTTGAATCTTTTACTTTTACACATTTATGATTTCCACATTCAAAATTTACAAATTGTAAGCTTTCATACTAGAATTGGTTGCACAAAATACTGTTTAATTATTTGCATAAACATAATAAACATAAGGCATTTCATTTAACGGAATTGGATCTAATGAAAACGAGTAATGAAAAACCCTGGAATAATTAAAATGGTTTAAGAATTCAAATCGAATGAAAAATTACAATTGTGAATCCAGTCTTATCCTGACTTGTTCGTTTGTTGCTCGACTTATAATTGTCTTGACTGAAGCTGTTTTCCTGTTGAAACTTGCTTCCTTCTTTTGCATCTGCAGTTACATGTGGATGACACTATGACACGACCATATTTGATTTAATTCAGGTTTATCTTTCACTTTAAAAAGTACTTTAATAAAAGGGCAATTTTTTAAACATTTTCTGGAGTCCACCAATTAGTCATGACACAATTATTTGTTATCAATCAGTTATTGAATTTAACTATCGTTAAATTATAAACTATCTTATGACGGCGCGGGATGAGTTCAAGAGTTCAAGGGCTAATCACTTATAGTTAGTAATAAAATTATGCTTAAATAATGCATTGTTAGAATATAACATTCAATTGGTAAACAAAGGATCGTCTAATTGTTTCCTGACATTTTGATTTATTGTTTGACATAAACTAATCTTGATTGAAGAATATTTCAAAGCTGCTGAAGTCGGAAAAAGGGAATACATATGTTTCAGTTGTTACAGAAGTAAGCTGGTTTGTCGCCATGCGTAAGGCCCGTTTTTATCAGAAAATAAATCAACGAACGAGCAATTTGCATATGCCAAATTTACATTACAATTTATTTACGAATAGATATGTAAATGAAGGGCATTACAGGTTTCATTAACTTTCACAATCACTTTAGTTATGCATAACATTGATAAACTTACTCTTACACACTTGTGTTTTTTGCTATTGGCAATTTAATGCGCTTTTATTCATGAAATCGTTTCACAAACAATGTATAATTAGTAACAAAAAATAAGTCATTTCGTTTAATAGAATTGCATCGAATGAAAACGAGTAATCAAAAAGCTTCGCAATAATTAAAATGGTTTAATAATACGAATCAGATGCGCAAATACGAATTGCATTTGCGCATCGAATTGACTTTATTCTGACCTTTGAATTTGTTGCTCGACGTATTGTTCCTCTGACCGAAGCTTATTTCCTGTTGAAATCTGTTCCCACCATTTACTTCCTCATTTCCAAATGGATCACACGTCCATGTTTTGATTTAATCAACTTTCGGCTTTCACTTTATGAAAGCAATTCAGTAGAAGGTTAATTTTTTTTGATAACGTTAATGGGCTATAACTTCTCCATGCTAAAAAGTTAAAGAAACCCATGGTGATATCAAATTAAATTCGTATACTGGCGTGTATATTTGGCACTTGAGATTTATTTGCTTTGACTCAAGGATATCTCAAATTGATATTTGCTTTCTTCTTGCATTTCCGCAGTTGAATATCAATAGTTTAATTGACTTCACTAAGGTTAAAAGTTAAATTAAAAAAGTAATTTATTAGAAGGTTAAAAATTGTGTAGAATAAAATATGCATTAGAAATAGTCAAATGACCTTATAGAGAAAACTTATATTAACGTAACTGCGTAGTAATTAATTCAGGCTTCATTTAATACTCTAAGACATAACCAACGTTTAGCTAGCATGTATTTATGTTTTGAACACATTTTGCTAATGTAGTATTTGAGTCATTAAACAAGAACTACTAAACTTTTAAAAAAATACAAACTATATACATAGTCAAAAACGTCATATAATTCGATACGACGAAATCCAAGTAAATCATTGAAGCAAATCGTTTAAGATACACAAATCGACAACCCAAGAATCGAAAAAATACAAACATGCTAACACCAGTTGTAATTCGAGCATTTGAATTTACCAACCGTTTTTACGATACCATCCTCCGATATCCCTTTATTGTACATATGGATCCAAACACGCAAAAGTTTATTGTTATCAAAACTAACAAAACCATAATTGCGTTGTATTTTTACATGGTCATAATGACGATGGAATTTCTGTGCTCGTTGGATGTAGTCTTGGAATCAGTAGTCTTCGAAACAATTAACTGCCCCATATCGGAAGCAATATTGCAGATCGGCGCTCTTGCCCTTATTGCTCTAATGCTCTCTTTAGCTTCCATAATTTTGTCTGGTTCGGAAGTCTTGTTTCTACAATTCTTTAACAGGCTGCTCAAATACCACCATAAACTGAGAGGACGTGTCACCCTGGCACAATTTGGAAACTGTAAAAACAAAATAAATCCCGGTAAAGCGTTTATATAATATATAGAATCAGTATAGCATGGGGCTATTCAAGATATAATTTCAATTTTTTATTACAGCATTAAGTCACACTCACCGTCACAAAGCTAAAGCAATCGACCTACACGACGTAGTTTTTTGTGTCATGGCGGCAGCAATGATTTTTGTGGGTAGCTTATTGGGACCATGCACCGCCTTTGCAAATATGGATCCACTAGGCTCTATGATTCACTTCAAATATCCAATCATAAAAAATTATCCAATAGCAAAATATTTCCTCACATTGCTTCGTATTTTCTTGACCTCCTTTTGCGCGTTAGAATCGACGAGATTAGACTTTACTGTTATGGCTCTACTTACGAATTCTTGTGTTATTTATGTAAAGTGCCTTGTCGGTTTGAAATCCCTACCATTGTCTAGTGTTAACCTTAGTTTATACAGCCAATTGCACTGTTTAAACCAAATTGTTCTAATAATTGTTAGCCGAATTGCGGCAATCCTTATGGTTTTTGGATTCTTTATACTTGTCTTTGGAAATTGGATAATTTTGAAAGGTTGGTTGCTGTATCCTAGGGCACTTTATTTCGTGGTTGTGGGAATTGTCGTGTTCACCTGTTGGGTTATCTCCTTTACTGCACCTCTTGTGGTAAACTGTAATAGAATAAGTTTGCAAATCATAAGGGAGTGGAATTTTCAAATTCCCGCCACAAAACATTATTGTTTGTATTTGGTTAAGGTTATTCGTGCGCAAAGGCCATTTTCTGTTTACTATGCGCTTGCAAAATTTGACCAGGACACGGAAATTAATTACTATACAGGCATTTTTGATTGCACCTTCAATACGTTGTTTATATTTTAATCAGCACAAGAAATACTATTGAGAAATACGCCTATTCCGGCATTCCAAAGTTGTATATTTTTACCAAAATACAGTGTTGCCCAACGTATAATGATAAATTAAATTTTTAGCTTCTGTATTTATCACATCTCCCGTCCGAAAAGGAATCGGATTTTTATTATTCGTGTTCGTAAATCACGTCGAATAATATGAACGAAAACGAAGAAAGGTGACTACTCCGGGTAATCTACGTGGGTATTTACAATAAAAAAATCAAATTTGAACAATTTTCCTTTGCCTTTAGAGAATAAATTAATAAAGAAATATAGGAAAATATATTCTGGATATTCCCTCATTGGTATTTTATTCAACGCAGTAACACATTCGCTTAAACAATATATTCTTGGACTAAAGCGTCAATTTGAACAATTATTATATTCTTATGAAAATGTGTAATAATGCCTTTGTGATAGAGTAATTAAATTTATATAACAGATAATCATTTCCTGATATTTTCATTTGGATTTTTATGAAGTTCAATTTCCGCATTTATTACGTATATATCAATTAAAAAATCATGGAATTCACTTTTAGTTTCCAATTTAGAAAAGCAATTTATTTTAAGGTTAGAAAATGATGCAACATCGAGAAGAGTCGAAGTAAGCTTATGGTTAAAATGAGTATTAATGAAATTGCTTTGTGAATTGTGCGGATTGGAAACATAAGCTCAATTTAAACATCTTAATTCCGTCAAACAATGCGGTCTTGAAATTTAGTTAGTACAACAGATTAATCTTTTTCCGGCGTTTTTATTTGCAAATTGATATTTAATTGTCTTCAGTGAAGGATGATTGCAGTTGATATATTTCCTTCCTGGTTCTATGTATTTCCGCAATTAAATGTCCCTTTTTTAAATCGTATTCTAATTCACTTTTAATTTACAATTCAGAAAGTATTATATTAGAGGGTTAAAAATTGGATAGCTTACGTGTGTACGTAATCTTACACCTAAAATGAATGCTAGCAATACTGCGCTGTCAGTAAATTCTAACTTTATTTAAAAATATTTATATCCATGAAACTCTTCAATCACCGCTTCTAGTAGCCCAAATCTTTCACGCGAAAAACAGCATAAAACATATCACATAGTCGGAAAAGACAAAGTGCACAAAGTTACAAATATGGTAACGCCACTAGTACTCAGGTCATTTGAAATATCAAACCGATTTTATGAGACCACACTCCGATATCCTTTTATTGTTCATATGGATCCAAGCCAGCAACAGTTTGTCGTAGTCAAAAATCAGCGCAGGATAATTCAGTTGTATGTTTACATTTTCATAATGACGATCGAGTTTCTGTGCTCGTTAGATGTAGTCTTGGAATCGCCAGTATTCGAAACACTTCACTGCCCCATGTCGGAAATAGTGTTACAAATAGGCGCTCTAGCACTTATTGGTTTATTGCTGTCATTAATTTCCATAGTTTTATCTAATTCAGAAGTCTGGTTTCTCCAGTTCTTTAATAGCTTACTAAAATACCAACAGCAACTATGCGGACGCATGAATGCGACAAGATTTGGAAAGGCAAAAAATCAAATCAATCATTTAATATATATATATATATATATCCATTTAATATACGATTCATAAATCAAATGAGAAACATGTTATAATGCAAACGTTTAATTTTTGGGTGTAGACTTAAAACACTCTAATAGCCACAACAATAAAGGAAGTGATCTGCACGGTATATTATGCTGTGGCATTACTACATTAATGATAATTGTCGGCTGCTTTTTGGGGCCATTTGCCGCCTACGCAAATATTTATCAATTGGGTTGCTTAATTGAGCTAAAATATCCAAAGATTATTTCTTACCAAGTATTAAAGCATACTCTAATATTGCTCCGCTTTTTCTCCACAACATTGTGTGCACTGGAGTCCACTCGATTGAACCTCACTGTTACGTTAGTAAATACTGCAGCATGTGTGATTTATTTTAAATGTTTCATCGTTTTTCAGTCGTTACCCCTGTCAAATAGTACCCTTCACTACTACAGTCAATTTCATTGTATAAACCAAATTATACAGACAATTGTGAGTCATGTTGCTGGAATTCTAATGGGTTTTGGTTTCCTGGTGCTAGTATTTGGAAATTTAACAATTTTGACCGGATGGTTATTTTATCCAAGGGGGCTTTATTTTGTGGTGGTAGGAATTGTAGTTTACTTGACTACTTACGTTGTCGTATCCTACACTATACCGCTCGTCGTTAGCTGTACTAAAACTAGTTTACAAATCATAAGGGAGTGGAATTTCCAATTACTCGCCACAAATCAAAATCGTTTACTTTTGGTTAAGACAGTCAATGCGCAACGTCCCTTGGCTGTTTATTATGCACTTACAAAATTTGAGCAAGATACAGAAATTAATTACTACTCAAGTATTCTTAATTATACCATTAATGTATTATGTTTATTTAAATGAGTATATTAAATAATATAGACAAATATATTAATAATATACTTTCTATTGCTCCGTATATTGAATTGAACATTTAATACTTAGCTTGCTCAGTCGAAAATTTACGTTCCTGTATATTAAGATGTCGCTCACGTGCTTCAAAATTATGATGAGACAAAATGCATAATTAGGAATATTTACCAGCGATTTCGCTGGCAACCTTGTCTAGAATCCAGAAGCAGTATTGTACTATATTTTAGATATCCTGGGATATTCCAGGAAACAGCCACTGAATTAAAATTTGTACAGGTACATTGTAAACCATAAAGACTTTTACCAGTAGGCTTTTCTTTGATGCTTCAGTACGTTTTGCATGATGCAGATGATGTCATTATTTGCCGCTGCGGAACAATTCTACGGTTGCAAATTCGAAAGTACGGCACAATGACCCAAATTCGAAAATGTATTTCTTCAAAACCATTTTTCTATTTTTCAATAACGGATTCATTTTCTGAATGGATACGGTTCTGAAGCACTGTCCTTCACTGCGTATTGCCATTTGTCAATAAATAAATATAGTGTAAAGTATTGAATACTTAAAATGGGAAGTTCGAATGATTATACGTTTCGCTTAATAACTTATGATCGTATCTTTGTTTAAACAGTTTAATTGCAGAATGACTGATCACTCTAAGATTTGTCCAAACAAAGCCAAATAAGTAAGAGATTAAATTTTGGTCAGCATTGATAAGCAGAAACGTTAAATTTTTACAGCAAACATGAAACACGAAATCTGTATAAAATACTAACACTACGCAAATTAAAACCAACATATCATAAAAATTCGATTGACCTAAATTTTCCATTTGCATATAATTTCTCTGAAATGTATTAGGTCAACACTGAGAACATGGTATCATTTTAACTGGTAAAGGAATGGTGTTTAATAATTTGGCGAAAACCTTTACTTAGATTGAAATCTATCATGATTCCATGTTACATTTAACACATAAGGATAATTCTTTTGGAGGTTCCCCGCGGTGAAACCAACGAGCGATCGGCTTAGAATAAAACAAAACAGCAAAAAACTAATGATGTTCAGGATTAAGTTACACTGACATAAAATACTGGAAATTTGGAATAGAAACTGATTTTAGTGTAACTATTGAAAATTTTAATTATGAAATTGATGGCAACGGTAAAGAATCAGACAAAAACAGGATTTCCATGTTGGGTACTAAGGCTAATATTCTATCATGAAAAAGGACTATTGATAAATGTAACTAAGAGTAACAAAATATTTTATACAGCTATCGTAATGGGGTGATTCATTAAATCAAATAGAAAAAGGTCACCACAAACGGTCACAAATATGAAGTGTCAGAAGCTGCTTATGGTGCCGACGGAAGGATGCCAAGTATAGGACGGAAGGTGTTAATAACTTTTGACAAATTTTGCAGTGCATACCAAATCAGATAATTAATTGCATCCATCTATTAAGATAGATCGGGCCACACTATCATACAGCTCATGCTATGTCATTTCATCAAATATTATTCTGGGTCAGTCAGTCTGGGCCAACAGTCACAATTGAAGGTTTAGGGTTCGTAAACTATACTGCGTAATATTACAAAATCTATTTAATATATTATGCTATTTTCCGGTATAACACAAGAATTTACTGTTTGAAACAGGAAATTTAAATCCAATTTCCATTTTGTTAAAATCCAAACCCTTAACTTTGTATAGCAATGTGATATACATGTGAGTTACATTTGTTTCTTGAGCAAAATCAAAGGCATCATTCTTCCCCTTCCCTGTGTTGTCTGTTTCCATTATAATAAAATGAGCATGTTGTGTAATAAATTTTGTTTTGCTAGTGATGTACTAGAATTAATTATGAGTAGATAAGTCACATATTTATATGTAAGGTCAGAGAAGTATTGCAAAACAGGAAATCTCCCAACAAATGACGTGAAATTTGGAAAATTATAAAAGTGCCAAGCCAGTCAGCTGCACATTTGTTGTAATTTGCTGACTATGGTTTTCCTTTGGGAAATTCTTTCTGTTCTTTCTGTATTTACCTTGATAAAAATTATAAGGCAAATACGGTAATTTGTCTGCTGTATTATATAATGTCATTAATATTAGGGGTTTACTTCATTCCTTTCATTCCAGTTTATACTTCCGGTGACCGGCAACTGAAGGAAAGCTACCATTGACTGCAGTGTCGGTTGATAAATTTAAATATGATTACAACGAAAATGATACACTCGTTATTTCCAAACTTCAAAAAGAATATCCAATTACAAGTGAAGCGCAAACCTCATTCTTGGATCTTTCCGATATTCTTAAAGGATTTCAAACTACGCATTGCCTGGTAATGGTGGACAATTTTAAGAATATCGATATTAGACCTTCTCCCATCAGTTATATTTTGAGGAGGTCACAGTTAACCGTGTTACGTAGCAAGGAATTATTCCATACAGATAGACGGACAGATCACACATTAATCTGGACACCATTTGGCTTTCTCCCTTTGAATGAAAGCAAAAATGTAACATTGGGGGAGAAAATTGGTTGTCCGACATCAAAATACCTGGGAGGTACAACATTTTATAAGAATCCAAGAACGCATGCCATATGCGTTCGGCTAAATCTCTTCAAGTTTGCAATGAGCACCAAAGCTTGGAATTGTGAGATTCAAATTTCCATTCAAATCACCCTTCAATTTCTATTGGTTGCAAGACATCCATTAGCATTTCAATTCGACGTTGATCCAAAAATATTCAATCAATTTGATCTAACAGAACAGTCCATGTTTCCAAAGTTGCACATATTTGTTCTTGATAAAATTCGGTTTAATCTGGCTACTGAAAGTTTAAAGAGATTTATGATTTCACAGAGCGGTTCAGACAGACCGAGAGAGAACGAGGAGACAGACCAGTCGCCTAGAATATTCAATTCGGTCGTGGTATTAGCAATTTTAAGTGATTCAGGTAGGAGAGCAGCCATGTATCGAATATCATCCTTTGTTGAAAATCCAAATAACTATCGGATCGCTATGAAATATACTCGAATTGACCGCGCTGAGATAATACAGAACAACCCAAAAGAAGAAGAGAGATATTGGCGATTTTACACGGAACATTCAGCGTCCATCTCACTACAAGACACTGGCTTTAAATTTTTGAAAAAATTAGCAATCTGTGAGTCGAGCTTGCCAAAGAGTGCATCAATGAAAAGATGGCCAACTGAGCCTTACGATCTATTTTCAACTGGCATATCCAACATGATATTCACAATAGCCTACAACGCCACTCTTAGCTTTGGAAATGTGTACTGCAGAAATGGGAGGGCTCATCGCAGCCAACCTCAGGATTATTCGGGGGAATGGGACGTGATGCTGGAGATATTAGGAATTATTGATGACAGACACAAATTGATTCGGCTTTCCTACCAAGAAACTTTGAGCAGTTTGGCATTTGTAAGTTGTGGAGGATCCAGAGGGAAAACATCCAGTGGCCTTTACGAATTAGTTTGGGTTTATGAATGGAAAGTTTGGATCTGCATACTGCTAACAGTGTTAATTCTTACAGAAATTCATCGTCAGTTTTTGAGAACGTCATTGGGATATCGAGGATTTTCTTATCATATCACACCAGTCATCAAGGTTCTTTTGGAACAGGGTGATCCATTCTTGTCTAGTTTCTCTAACAAGGTATACTTACGAATTACAATGGTGGCTTTAATGCTCTCTGGGATAGTGCTCAGCAATGGATACAAGAATAGCAACGTGTACAATTTGATTTCACCGAGGGACTTGATTCCATATACGAAAGTTAGTCAATTGTTGCAAGATGGCTTTTCGATTTATTCCCGACCGGCACTTGTAATGTTTTATCCGAAAGGATGGAAAATAAATTCATCGGCGGAAATTGCAGAATGGACCGACAAGATACAATGTTACAATAAAAATAAACTTTTAAGTGCAGAGCATACATTTGTCTTGGAATCTGAAATAAGTACATGGTACGAAGCCATGTCAACGTTAGGATCAGTTGCAAATACATCATTGTCAAACCTGCGGGAACATAGTCAGTTACTTAGAAATAGCATCGAACTCACTGCAAAAGTGTTTCTAAACCATTCCAATGAATGGGATAAAATAAAAACAAATAAAACAAAAATCGGTCAATGGGGTAAAATGATAGTGCGGGAAGTATCAAATGTGCACGTAAATGCACTGTGGGAAAAAATTGGAGAATGTAAGAAGTCAGGTGTTCTTCTGCCCACTCACTTGGCAAAATTATGGGCAACAAGACTATTTAAGGAAAATGCGAAACAGTTGATATCCATCGGACAAGAAAATCATGCAAACTTTTACGTTGGGTTTCAAATCATTGGATCAGTTCATCCAAACGTAATAAAAAGAATTCAGGCCTTACAATTATCGGGAATATGGAACTGGTGGTCTCAACTAATCCGCGAGATGACCACGTTTGTCCCGATGTTGACGGACTCTTCTCCTCAAGTCCCAAATATGCAGGGGAATGTAGCAAACATATTTCTGCTACTTTTGTATGGATTACTTATTGCTCTGTTGTGTCACGTTATCGAGGATTTAGGCGGTATTTACAGGTATGGCTCAAATTTGTGCAAATGGTTACTTAACGGATTTTGTGCAGCTCTGAAGAATTTGTTTTCAGCGAAAGGTATTGCAGACTATTTCAAACTGCTAATTAAGAAAAATAATGTCCAAAACTTTGTTTACAACAATGATTTAAATGAGGATGATAGGAAGTAAACATTTTATATCGAAGTAGAAACTAGACTACTGAAACAAATTTAAATTGTTAGGAAACATAGGTATTTGTCACACACAACAATGTATGTATGTATTCTCTCCACTTATTTCACTCAACAAAATTTATTAGTTCCATGAAAGTAGCGGAAATAAAAAAGTGATTTTTAGTTTGTACATAACACCTCTTACCTTAGTATTATTGCAAATATTACTACCATATATGTAACTGTTACACGAAATATCCAAGCTCATTACTTTGAAAGTTAATTATTGCTGAGAATTGCGTAAGTACGCAAAGCAATTAACCGGTCTCATAGGATTAGTTCTAAGACAAATCGATGTTTGCCGCCTCATTATAAACTGCTCTCTGTCCATGGAATTGGAGCTAAATAATCGATTTGAAAAATGAAGCATTTATCACCAAAATCTGTTTGGCATAACACCGAAAAGTATTTAAACAAAACAATATTTCATGAACAAAGGCTTTTCAAAGGAGACAACTGGAATTGGGATATACGGAACAATTATTCTCGCTAATTGAATGGTATACCTATTCATTATGCAAAAATATATTCTTAGACCACAGTTCCGCATCAATTACAGTAATTAAATTACTTGTAATTAAATTGATAATTAAATTACAGCAAAATTTCAAGTAATTGAAATTGTAATTAATTAAAAATGGGAAATTATTCAAGTAAT
>JAHZMV010002600.1:0-12780 GCA_027743765.1 Coecobrya sp. COE2 | reverse complement strand
AGAAAAAAGAAGCTCTGTTGTGTGTGGTGGTGGTGGTGGCTGGGGCTGTTGCGGCTATGCTGTAATAATAATAATAATAATGATAATAATAGTCACCTTATATACCCAATATCCAGAGAAGCAAAATGGTTGATGTGGTAGTCAGTCGGTGAAGAGAGAAAAACGCACACTATGACTCTGTATGAGAGTATTATTATAGTAGAACTGAACTTGGAACTTGATGGGGGCCTGTAATAAGTATAAATTTTTTCTATTCGACTGAGAAGATATAACACAAAAACTTTATATTATACCCAAGCTAAATAGATGATATATCTGTACAAGAGTAGTAAAGCTGTGCTTGCATATAATATAAGCATTTACCACACGGAAAACCAAGAGAGAAAGAGAGAGAGAAGAATAACAAAACGCTTTGAAAATCCTGTCCTGCTTACGATTTCCATGCATGGATTTACTAAACAGGAATATGGATGTATGTAGAGTCAGGATCATATCAGTGTGAAAAGCATTTTCTTTTGCAGCTTGGTATATGCTCCTATACCACAATCACAATGCATCCTCATATTATACACTATAGATATAGGGAGCAAAATACATATATATATTTTTTCATGTGTAATGTAAATGTCAGCTTCGTTGTTAGTGTGGTGTGCAAGTAATCATGGCATATACACTGCAAACCAAAAGTGAAGATATTGTGAAGCGATAAAAAACAATTTTTGTGCATAGTGTTATGTACTTCCATCCTAGTATATGCATGTATATTATGTGTATGGAGAAACAACATTACCTCCACTCACTGCTGTACAACGTTTTATTTTATAGCGTGTGTTTATGTATATACCTATTTGCTTGATCTTCTTCATTGTATTAGTATAAAAAACAAGCTTAAGCTCGCGCTTGTTTTGGTAGTACACACAAAAAGTGAAGAATCAGCTCCAGAGAGAATCTGTTTATTGTATAAAAGGCATCTACCATACTTGTCCTGCATAATATGTGAATGCATTTGGACACTCGTTATATTCTCTATCCGGTTTCAGCACTTTCAACTTTATAACAAACAGAATAGAATATCAGGAGGATGCTTCTTTTGTATGCATACAGTTGAAATGCTGATAATAAGAACAAGCCAAAAAACCAAGATTTATCCACTTGCCCGAAGGAAGGAGTGGATGTTTTTTATAAACATGTTTTTAAGATATATTACCTTGCTGGGTAGCTTCAAAGTGCAGTCACAAAGTATGTATGCATGATGATGATAATGATGATGATCACGATGAAAAGCTTGTAAGAAAGAAGTGTAGAAAATGCATAATATTATACGCTTCTTATACCAAAGTCTTAAGATTTTTGGTATGGTATGGCAAGATGTATGCGTCTTGCGTTGCTGAGAGGGAATAATTCACTTGTTTAATCGAAATGAAATATGTCGGTCCAATTAGAAGCAAAAGCAATGGACATTCCTGTCTATGTCTGTCTTGAAAATTTGGATGATTTTAGCCGCATTTCTTTATTCATACACATAATCTTTATGTTTCTCAGAAAACATTTCTATTTTGTCGTAACGGAATATGCATGTATTTATTTGAACATCGTCTGGATCAAAATCTGGTGTTAATTCTGATTTCGACACCGTGCCTTTCCGTTGTTTCGCTAGCTCTCTACATCGAGTTGGCCACTTTATTTTTTATTTAAAATATTATTGTAAAAAACCCGTCCGCCCTTCCAGAAAGAAGCGCCAGAAAAATAAGATGGATGGATTGCATTGAAACAAGTATTGATGCTGGCTGCTAGACAGATACAAGGTGATGTGATGAATATGTCTAGATATTTTAAACTGAGGTTTTGAATTTCTTTCAGCAAGTAACTGAGATTTTAAATTTGCTTTATGTGTGAGTTTAGTACACCCATACGGAGACGCGGAGAACGCTGAAAGCACAAAATATTTTTAGCTCAGTTTCATGTAACATGACATAATGTATATATAGGACGTAGTTTTAAGTATAATGACAACATAACTAAAACGAAGTACTACAGTTACGACGAGCAAACATGCATTGAACTAAGATAATTATTAATCTATACGAACTGATAGGAGCAAATATTTTTTTGAAATACATAAAATAACGCAATATACCAAAAGCAATCCAGCTCCGACTTTGCTCCCAGCTGAAGCAGTTTGTAAAAGAAAAATGCGCAATAAAGTGTCATCGTACGTTGCTTATACGCGGTTGTATTACAAACTACAAGACTGAAAACCTCGTTGGTGGAAGCATTGAATGTGTAAAGCTGTTGCTATTTATACTTCGCATCCAAAAGACAGCCAGAAGAAAATCTCTATTTATTAATAGCTACTGCTCTACTGATTAAAACATACACGCACATAGAGCAGTTTCAGCTTTGCCTCTCTACCAATCATGGTTTCAGATAAAGCACTCGCAAAGCTAATGTACATGCTTCGCAATTTTATGCAAACTTAAACCGTACAATATGACATCTTCGTTCTCACTTATCTCATTTCTCACAGCTCGGTTGCTTGTAAGCATTTTCTCAAATTTGGTGCATTCGCTATTGCATTGTACTGGCCATTGGGAAAAGTTTGGGATTCTGAGTTTTGAATGCAGATGCAGATAGAGGAAAAGATAAGAAAACTACGTTGACGATTCATATTTAGTGTATACATAATTACTTTTTACACTCCTGTGTGAATACAGATATTTTCATTTCATCATTATCACTAAATATATTAAACATAACATTTCTTTATCACTATCAGAAATGATACATGGGTGACTGACTCATATTACATATATCTACATACATACATCGTACTGCTGTCGAACATTTCATGACTTCATGTATAAAGGTATCTATTAATAAATATACATACTAGAAAGCAAGTGATAAATGTACGCAGTTGACAACTTATATTTTGCACACACCGAAGTATTTTGCAAGTAGATGCACAGTCAACTGTGCTTGAGGTTTTTTCTTTTGTTTTTAAATTTTATCCATGTGTGTAATTTACTAAAAGGGATCTCGGTAAAGTTGCATTTCCCGTGAAACTACTTTACAACAAATCAATATTAAAAATAAACCATAATTCTCGCGTGTAAACATTAAAATGTATGCAAACATAAATTATGTAGATATTTATCAAGAAATAGACTAATTGGTGCATACACGGAAATGAAGGACACACACTAATCTCATTAAAATGTTATATGTAAGGATTATAATTATATAGAGCATATAGACTACAGGAAATGCATAACTACATAATGTAGGCTCTCACCAACTACTTTTCTCTGTTTTTGTGTCCTAATAATTTGCAATGTTTTGGCAATATATCACTGACTGAATAGCACATGTATATATCGTTATTGGCTGTTAACCGTTAGTCTCGTAAAAATGCATACTTGGTGTAAATGACTTTTACACATCATTCACATATTATCGACTTTTCATCTTTGTGATATAATTATAGATTAAAAAGTATTTTTGAAGTATTACTCAAGGGAATGCCAAAATGGAAATAAAATAATTATCTCGTATTACTCCTTTCTTGATATCACGGAGAAACTTGCCACCACTGGAAAGCATTAGTCTGAATATAAAAGTATGAGAATGTAGAAAAACGTGTTAACTCATGGGGTAAATTGATAAACCCACAAAGAAGTCCGTGCTGGCTATTTTATGCTTATTCCACTAGCGTTATTATTATTTTTATTGTTATATTATTCAATGTTAAAGAAACCTTTGGAGCTATTGGAGCGTGTCTTTGTTTACTTTTATGGATACGCGGAAAAAGAAAATGCATGTAAAGTGACTTATCATGAAAGAAGACACAGAGGCGTAGAGAAATGTGTTAAAAAAGCTGCAAAGGAAGAATTGCAACAATGATAGATGAGAATAGGAGATGGAACACCTTTTCTTATATTTTCTTTTTATTCTCCAAACCGTGTTGAATGAGGCTACTATACACATTAAATATGTTCACGTACACATGTACATACATACATACAAGCTGAGGATTTTTAACGCTTTCTCGCAAGTACCATATTATACATTGTCCATCCATAGAAAAGTGTAGGTAACTTTTTGTGCATCGAGCATAATACTATTTTACAAGAAAAGGGCTTTCCCTGACAGGAAAGTATCGTGAAAGCTCATATATTTTAACGACAGTTTGTGCTGCGTAGAAAAAATCATGGAAAGACCACTAGTTTCTCTAGAGAAAAAAGAAAATAATGTCTTTTTCTTTCCTCCTGTGTGCTTTTACGTTTCTACCCTATATTATACCTACCACATACAATAGCACAACTGCTAGCGAGCCTCAGTTTGTGAAGTTTGAAAAGGAAACAAAAATAATGGATGAAATGCATGGCATCATCATGGACGCTGGAAAAGTCACAGGAGGACAAAGAAAGTTACCTACCTGCTGTTATCGGTGCATGTACTTTCCTTTCCACAAAAACCGTACATGTGAACAAGTCAGCAAAACAGAAATATCAAAATGCGAGGTTAGATGCGAGCTATTATCCATTCCTTCTCGCATGCATAGGTAGTCATAAAAATATAGTGTTTAAAAGCTTTCTTATGTCGGCTTGACTTATATTAATAGTCTTATTGCACTTCATCCATCAAGGTGTAATATATTTTTGTTGTGCTTCCTTACAGCTTCCTTGTTCCACCCAAAATCTCTGAAGAGAACCAATTAACATAATATGTTGAATAAAAATGTAAAAAGTAAAAAAGCAATTTATACAGCCAGATACAAAGATGCATTTTTTTGACAATTTCGGAAAGTGGCTATACCAAGATATTCATAATCAATAGATGAAGATGAGTATGTAATATGTATATAATTTTTCTTCGGCATAGATTAAGTAGTAAGAAGGAAAAGGACCATAATTGGTTGAATGTGAAGTAAATAATAAAATACATTTCTCTACACGAATATTGTTTGTTTGCACTCGTGTAAAGTTTTTACCAGTTGGCATCTTCTTGGACATTTTCGAAATAGGAATGTTGGAATGTGCAAAGACCGAAAGTAATGACTAAAATTTTATGTTCAACTATGTGTTTTGATAGTTACGGGGCCATAAGATAAACTTTTTAAGACCGGACGTGAACCCTATACTTTTAAAATTTCAAGGTGAATGTACATGTCCACCACTTTCGGTTTATCAGGTAGGGTTATGTATAAATAAGTAAAAGAAGAAGAATTTTTTTCTTCTCTGGATAAACTTTTTATGTTCTCCAGAGAAATGGGTAAATGTGTAGCTGAGTATTATATGTATTCTTAGGACCTTTAGAAGTGTTTTCGTATTTAAAAGTTACATGTACATACATGCAGCATCATATATAAACGCATCTGTATAAGTATTAGAGCGTACTTATAACAAGCAGTAGAGTCATATCGGGATAAGGAGAATAAGCATACAAGATAAAAACTAAATCTTGCAGCTGCACTATTACTAAAACTAAAGCCCCCTTAACTCAAATGCACGCTGTTCACTGTACACACATTTCATATAATTTCCAGAGAAGCGCGTTGTTGTTAGCTGTTACTCGTTCTTGTCATGTGAAAACTACTGCGTATTATATTCTATATCGTTTATATCGTCGACGGACGTACTCTTGCGGATACTTATAAAATCCTCCTGCTGTGTGGATTGTGGATATATGCGTTTGGATGGTTGGTTAACTACACGAAACATGAAAGGACGCGGCAAAACTACTTCCAGCAGTTTCAGAAGGCTGTATCCTTATAAAAGCGTCGTACATATATCGAATGTATGTACATTGTACATATTATATAAAATGCTTAAAGGTAGAAACTAGTTGGGTTGGAATGAGCTTGTTCTTTCTCTCTACATAGGTACATATAAATAATATGTAGCTTAAAGGCAGTATAGGGAAAAAGTAAATTGATGTGGAGGGAGGATCTCTAAGAATAACCATATATACAATGTATGTATGTATGTATATATTTGAACATACATACATACTTAGCCACATATTATAAACAAGTCCACAGGGTGAAAGAAGTGATGGTATATAAATGTACATGGAACGATATATGTTATATGCGATGCTGATCCAAGTACAATAACTAACTGGAACCCATCGGATTATATTGAATTGGATTGGAACATGAAACGCACGCAACTAATGGCAAGCATACATGGAACAGAAGAGCAATAAAGCTGAAGAGCTCGAGCTGAATCCAAGTAGATTATATATTGACACGAACTTTGTTATGTTCATTTGGGATTGTAAATATGTACGTCGTATACGCAAACGCATAGAATCATAAGTAACAAACCTAAATACATTCGTCAATAATATTCCACAATTTCTACTTTACAATGCTTCTTCTGGAAAGCGTAAGAATTTACTTATTATAACTTATAAGGTTTAGAAAGAAGCAGATACATAGGTACACAATATGTGCTTGTAATAAATGCTGCTGCTGGTGGTTATACCTATGGCCATTAAAACTTGTGCTCTATCGTTTTTGCCTGCATAAAAAGTAGGGATATTCTCAAGTAAAGTTTACAGAGTGCATGAGCCAAGAAACAAATGAACAGACTTGTAAAAAATCTCTTACTCTTTCGGTCTATAGTCGCACACTATACCAAAGTATTCGTGATGATTTTACGCTTATAATTTAGCGTGGCCATTAAAATGCATGTATCTGTGAAGAAGAAGCTCATCCGTCTATTCACTGCTTTCAGATATACTACTTTTGTACAGGTCATTAGTTTTACTGGATGGCTATTCCAGTCCTTCTAATGTTACTGTTTGAGTTAGAGTTTGGTAAATTTATGCTGATGCATTCTAATACGATATGGTGGTTATGTACACCACATGGTTGAAATGTCCTTTATAAAAACACCCTCCATATATCCACCATAAATACCTATTTACAATACTCGTTCGCTCACATGGCATCAAGAAAAAAATGAATGTACCTATTTTTATGCGTTCGTTTATTAGTGGGAGGTAGACTAGAGAAGCAAGTGAGGGCGACGTTGTCAGAAAAGCAAAGTTTTAGGATCTTACTAGGTTTCAACATTTATGCATGATAATTTCGTTCCAACATCACGTCACATATGGACTCATATGGCACCGCTGCTGCCGCCACTGCCACTAATAATATAATACACGTTTTACGATTCTTGCGATGATGCATGCATGTCTGAGAATGACTACTGGGAATAATCATTTTAATCAAGAAAGAAACCTTATATCCTGGTTAGCCTGATGGCTAAAATTTATAACGGTCTCTAGTTTCCCTCTACTCTTGCCATTACCATTATGTTTATAACTGCTGTGATGCGTTATGGGCTTTTTACTATAAAATAGTATGAATAAATTTAAATAGGAAATGCAGTCGACAGCGCGGTATGGCGAAAGAGAAAGTGTAACTATAACCTTAGTGTCTACGTCAGGATTCCCTCCGTACGCAAATGCATATCTGTTACCGTTTCAGTAGAAGCAACAAACAAAAATAATTGTATAAATAAATGTGAAAAACTTACTAAAACAACTTTCTCAGCTATAAGATGGACCCACTGATAGTCTCGTGTAACACAAGAACTTGGTATGCAATTCCTTGGAAGCGCCTTTACCGGGAGAGATTGGAAGCTTGTAACATGACGCTGCTCCAGCAGGCGATGTTGTTGCAGTTGTTATTTTGCATTTAAAAACCGCGTACCTATAAATATCACAATATTATATCATACCAAGAAAATATCAGATATTATATGATAAAAAACCATGTAATACACTGTTTCATGATAATGTTTACACAGTTATGCATGCATTGTATGCATCTGCAAGTAATGATGTTGATGATTGATTGATTCTGGTCAATTTACGATTTTTGGACAGCTAAGAGAGTAGATGGACTATGTACATGCAGATACATAACTAACATATCGTATACATGCTTTTTTGCTTTTATTTTACTTTCACCCATTTAGTGTTAACCCTTTTATTGGTCTCTATATTGTTCCCTATTCATTCATACTTACCTACACAAAGTAAGTTTTCTATGAAATTTATCTTTGCACTTTGATACACCTTCGTGCTATCGTAAAAGAAAATATTTTTCTATAAATGTGTTCCAAAAGTATAAGCAACCGCATAATGTAAACATGTAATATAAAGACATTATATTTATAGCAAATGGTTTGGAATGAAAAGGAAAAAACTAAAAAGTGAAAGAGAATACGATATAAAGTAAAGCGGGTGGAGACTGGAGACAAGTCTTTTTTGGTAAAAGCGGTAGAAGATTATATGTATGTATATATGCTAGGTAGATGCATTTTTGTTGTTACAATTATAGGATGTGCGTAAATTGTGAATATGCATATCTGTATATATATATACTTTGTGTATCAAGTTTAGTACCCGCGGTACACTATATATATTTCTACATATATGAATGTACTACTATAATATGTCTTTCTCTGTCTATATATGTTTTCCTTTTATACTTGCCTTGCGCTTTCACACACTTTCCTCTTCTTCCTTCCCTTTTCAATATTATCAACGATTCTCTCACTCACTCAGTCACAAAATGACTTTGCAGTGCAGTGTGTACATATCAAGCAGATATATAGGCTTAATGCTTTATAAATAGTAGACACCGATGAATATTACTAGTCACCACAAAGGGCGGTGAATAGAAAAGACTTGCTTTCTACTAGTAGTGGTGTTACTGGTAGTAGAAGAGCTATACTAAAGAAGTTCTCCAACTTACTCAACCTCTATATATCGTTCTAAACAAGCGTAATAATAGTGTCGTCCTTATAGGAATTGCATTTTTCCATAGAAAGGATAAACTTTCTCGAGTTTTACGTTTGGAGGGAATTCTTTCCAGGATCTAAACATTGCCGTCTCTCCTACTTTTACCAATGCTTTCCAAAACATGGCATGCGTTTCCAGTTCCAAGAAATTCGTCTTTACTTTTCTGTTGTTCAGATCTGTATTACGTAAGCAGAATTTTTTTCATCTCTTGCGTTTATTGCTAAACGAATGGTACACATTCGTGATGAGTTTAACGTATTTACGAATGAGTAAAGAAAGACGAACCAATACAAGATGAAGTGTATAGACGTAGACAATAATAATATGATATGATATACTACGTACCTATGCCAGTTCAGTTCAAACACCTACCGGCAATTGTCGTTAAATCAATGAGAAAACCATGGGTGGAGTAAATCGTATATTTGCAATTGACCATTACTTTTGCGGAATGGTTCCAGGTGGTCCACACAGAAGCTCTCACTTTCCATACATAGTTCCTGATTCACTCTTAATTGTCTTATTGCTTTCACCATACATCCTTAAGCCCTTTACATCTCATTAATTTACCCAACATATTTTATACCGCTTCAACACATACTTTTGTTTCTCTCTTTTTCCAACGTGCAATTGTACCTAAGTTATGTCGACAACCAACATGTTCACGAAATCTTTGTCTCACATATGTCGTCGTATCGAATAAAAATGAGTGTTACATACAAGATAAAAGGACACCACACATTTACAGCGAGAAATTCATTGTGGACTCTGACTACAATAAAAGTATGGAATTTATCAAATGAGCTATTTGAACTATGCAAAGCATATAAATGTGTATAGAATAGGTACATACTCTATATATAGATTTAGGTAAAGGGTAAAATTGTTATATCTGACGCTTTGTGCACTATAGGTTTATGCTATACTCCAAGTTCATTTTTATATGCATACAGGAACCACCACTACTGTACCTATATTATAGTACTTTCCTTTTGAGAAATATTCCAATCTCTATTGGGTAACAGAAATTCGGTTAGGCAGGCTTTTCTCTTATAGTTGGTTATAGTATGGCAAGACTTGATTCGTTACTGGTTGGCCCTCCTGTTTTCATTGATCCAAGAGAGAGAGACACAGAAAGAGAGGAGTATTTTTCTCGGTGTTCACACAGAGCTTGTTCCTTTATTATACCCATTATATAACGATGCGTACGTACATGTACACAGCCTGCACATAGATTCTTGGAAATGGTGAAAATAGTGTATTCTTTCACATGTTCTCCTTAACCCTCAATAGTTCCAGAGTAGTCGACGAACCTTCTAACAATAAACTGTATACGCTTGGAATCATATTGTAGGAAAAAAGGCTCTCTGACGGAAGCATAGATATATGATTAGGAGAATGGAGAAAGCTGTTAAAAATATATGTAGTTATAAGGAAATTTAGGATATTGTTCCATTCCTTTTATTGCTCTTACACGGCTACATGATGAGATCGCGTGGTTTCCATCAGCTAAACAATTATGTTAGGTACATATTCCCAGATATGTATATATACATACATACATCAATAGATGGAGAAAGGGAAAGAGAGAGAGAAAAGAGCATCATTTTTAATGTTGATGGGCTCTTCTGGTACATTTTCTCTCGCTGTCAGAATAAAACTTTCTACATCATGGGCTATAGTAATGGATGTTCAGATGGGCTATAGGTATATATGGTCCTTCCCAGTTTCGTTCTTTCTCCCCTTTTCTCTATCTATCGCCATTTAGCTTAGAAGGCCGTACATCCGGCCGATTTGTATGAATGCTCTCTCCTGTAATTATATACATACATACATAACTACTCTGAATGGTGTCTCTGTGCACATATACACGCTAATCTAAAGTGTGCACTTTCACTTGAAGGGATTCGTTAACGTCTACATTCCTTGGCGTTGCCTTATATATAAAAACAAATTATTGCAGGATGTGAGGTCGTTTTGTTCTTCACTCTCACAATCCCTGCCACTATATATCCGACTATAAAATCAATTGTAGTGACGCCAGTTCTGTTTGTATAGCTTTCTTCACTGTCTCCCTTGTTCTTTTCGGCATACCCAAATGTATCTCCCACCCAGTATCACACAGAGTACTCCTTTTAAACGTTATCCAAGGATCCTAAATAAAAAATAGGACCGTACAGAAAGCTTATAGCGTTAAAATTGAATGAACGCTATCTCTACAAAGGGCTAAAATCTCACATCTCTATACTTTAAAATATTTAAAATATTTTGCTGTTTGAGTGAGTGCAGTTTATCATCATGTTAACGTTTCGAGAGATTTTCATTCATAAAGAAACTTGATAATCAATGTGATAATAGCAAACGAGAAGAAATTAGGGTTTCGCATTTTAAATTATTTTATTCATAAGTACATTAACATGGACAATAAGAGAGTTTAAAGGTCTTTTTCTTTCACAAAGAAACTTGATAATCAATGTGATAATAGCAAACGAGAAGAAATTAGGGTTTCGCATTTTAAATTATTTTATTCATAAGTACATTAACATGGACAATAAGAGAGTTTAAAGGTCATAAGAATACACTATATATTCCAGTTGGAGAGTCCTTTATCTTAGAATAGAATAGAGTTGCAGAGATGCTTAGAAAATAATCAAGGTACTTTTTCTTTGTACAGTTCCAATAATTAGAGACTACAGTATTACTTGGGAGAGTAGTGTTGTAGTATATCTGAGTAAATTATAATTTAATACATAAAATGTAGTAAGGTTACATCCACAAACGGAATTAAAACGCCAGACGACATGGTACATACTTTATGACGCTTGGACATTAAGAATAAGGTAATACATTTATGAAATCCAGTACAAGTTTTCAATAGAGTCAAGAAATGGTCAGATCGGTAAGAATACTGTTACTTTTAACGTTTCATGATTAAGGACAGCTAGAATAATAATTTATTATTAACAACATCATGTTGATTTGTCCAAGAACTAAGATTAGCTTATTGTAGGCCGTTCTAGCTTATAGTTCTAACAGAAAGAGACGGGAATATTTAAAACACAAGTTACACGCGAATATTATGCACAATTATTATCATCATATAACTTTTATTGCTGAATTATAAATTACGCTAAATTACCTACTCTAAATCTAATAAATGTAAAAGATATAATAAATTCATAGTGAACACTAAATGAAATAGACGCCAAAATAAATGCGATGCAAAAAGCATGTTAAACTATGCGACAGCTAATGCTGTTAGCACCTGACAAAAACATTACTAAAATACAACTTTGATAAAAATATAGCTTACAAACAAAATAAACACCAAAGTCAAATAAATGATATATGGATAAACTTCTACCTTTATATGATATAAGTATACATGCTGCCCCATACACTGAAAAATTAAACTACACTTCTTACGCCTATTGAACACTACTGGTTATAGCTAGTTGATGTTAGGCATGTTACACTCAAACATACCTGGTAAATAATGACATCTTGATATCACAAACTCCAAACATCGTCTCTCGAATAGAGAGATCTGTGATGATGATACTTAAGGTAAGATTCTGATAAAGTAATATGGCAAGTGAGAAAAGCACAAATAGGTGTTACATGACCAGCAACAGAAAATGTGGAACATAATCAGAGGATGGCTAAATGTAAATATGTAGGTTCATTAACTTTATACTTCATGAAAACACTTGGTGTAACACTCGTCTACTGAATGTAATGATATTGTGCTCTTGCTTGAATTAAGTCAACGATCAGTTTGAAGTACAATAGTCATGAACAAAGACAGTCTGCAACCATCCATCCTGCTGTAGATTCTAGTAAAATTGACTAAAACGTAAGATGAACTTTTAATTGTCCTTTTCTTTCTCCTTTTCCTTGTCTTTGTTGAATTGTACATTCCAAGCCATTACAACACGATCAAATCCACAAGTAAAT
>JAHZMV010002599.1:0-13324 GCA_027743765.1 Coecobrya sp. COE2 | reverse complement strand
TGATGCAAAACGATGATGAGAGTTAATAAATGTAGAACGCTAACTTCAATGTTGTGGTCTTTTTAATGATTCCAGCAAGTATTTGCTGGTAATACCTAGTTAAAATTATTAAATTCTAAAAATTCATCTTCTGTACAAATACTATAAAAATGTCTTTGATTATAATTATATATTATGTATTTAATTAAAGCATTGCATCTTTATACAATCGTTTTCAATGAACGGGTGATAGTTAAAATGATAGCGATTCTGCTTGCTTTCAAGTTGTCTTGTTGGATTATGATAATGATAATTACTGTAGATTATTTAGCCGACACCAATCCGTCATAGGTTTTTGTACCTTCGAAAAACATGAGTATTAGTGTTACTCCAATATTTTAATTACGCAACATCAAATAATCGTGTACCATTTCATTTTATAACTCCAGGCTAAAGACGTGTGCCCTGACGAGATCATCTTTCAAGACGTCTGAAAAGCTGAATATAGCTTTAAGGCATGAAATCGAGATTATATTGGGGTTTTGTACAAGTCTGAGCCATAAAACATTAAACTAATTACTCGCATTTAGTAGACATTAGAAGCGAGCCACGAATGAATGTGTTTTATTATATCATATTACGTGTGGCGCATGATACATCCTTTGCCTTATAACAATAATTTATCGTTTTATGAAGTGAAGATGTATTAAAAGTATGAAGATCTCAAACTAACGAACTCAATAAAACTTGCTATCTGTACATAAACCATCTTCGAAGAAATTGCTTTTCGTTCAAGAGGGAACATTTGGGAGGGTGGGAACGCAATATAAAGTTTTACTATTTGTTGTGCGTAGCATGTCAGGCTCTATATTTTGTCTCGATGAGAAGAAGAGCATAAAAGTAATCTTCCAAGTTTCAAGTCAGCATCATCACATAAAACTGTAAATCTTATGAAACAATGATTCCGTACAAAATGGGGGAAATAAAAATTGTTCAGCGGGGGTGGCTTTGGCTTTCCTGATCCACAACAATGACTATGACATGACATGCGTGTGAGTGCAACGCAGGGAGCAAGAGATAAAGATCTGAATGGATTCTTTTCAAGTGTGTAGGTATATTATGGGAACTTGAGCAGTGAGACCAAAACGAAGTTTTAAGCAAGTTAGGAAAAACTTTATTGCCTTTCTTCATTGTCCATTCTCTTCCTTCTTCCTGGGTGATATAACCAATACGACCAATACCAATACGCTTGATTTGTCTCAAATAAAGATTTGTTCATTGTAGGTATATTGTTTGTTTGTTTGTACTACACTCTTCTATATAAACACCCAAGTCAACGAAACCCAGAAATAAAATGAAGGAAAGCATTTGAATGGGAAAGAGGGGCATTTCTTAGTCTATATTAATGATGATGAGTTTGTATGATACGAGTGAAAATTATGAAGTTTTACAAAAAAGAAAATGAAGCTATATTTTTATAAAGAGTTGCGCCGACTGAGTGAGCTGATCATCATGGGTGTCAATGAAAGACAAAAACGGTCAATGATATCGTTCCCTTTGTGATTCATCACAGCAATGGCCACTGTTGAACTTGTGTGAAAAGAAAATTGAGATGTCAAAAAACTGTCTCTGTTGAATCAGGAAATCAGGATACTACATTGATAAGAAATAAGATGTAACATGCAAGGAGTCACCACCTGCTTTATACTTTTCAAGTTTCTTATTTGCGCTATCCCCAACAACGAACGTCAAATGAACAAGCTTTTAGTGTTTGTTTGTATTTTGAAACACTATTTCCGCCACACAAAGAAACTCTCTTTGATGTCTTACTTGAGTGACAGTCAATCCTCAGCTTCATTGTTGTGAGTGACACAACAAATGTCATCTAGAGAACTTGGGAAAAGTTAAAATTGTATAAGAAGAATAAAGGGATATATTGTATTTTATGTTCATAAACATGTTAATCGTGAAAATCGTTTGATATGCTGACTGCTACACATATACCACATGGATTATCTACAGAATCATTAATTGTATTATGGTAAACTTCGTGGGGTGTAAGTAAACGGAGTTTGATTTTGGTATATTTATCTCACATTCAATTCCCATCCAGGAATCAGAGTTTGGGTGTTATTTCTGGGTTGTGAGATCTAATGTCTCTACATAAATTGATTATAAGTCTGGTTATTCCATCTTATTTATAAAACTAAAACGATTTCCTACAAACATTGAATTTTCTACGATCATCAAGATGATCATATTATTTTCCCTGTGTTTATCATGAGCTTGAATTCTGAATACACTTGAAACTTTTGTACTGGATTAGGTGAAGTCAATCACATCAGATCATATATACGTAAACATGACACTTGTGACGGCACCGACTGTGATTTTCTGTAAAGAAAACGACGTGCTTTACATGACTTGGATGTAGTATGTATAAGAAACCATATACACCTAAAAGGCACAGGATGAATTGGGGTACAAGTACACGGTAAAAATTAGTTTTTTAAATGAGCCAATTCTACACTTTGAGTACAGACTGCCCGAGTGATGCAATAGTTATGGGAAAGCTAGAAAGAGCCCTTTCACACTTTTTGGAATCATGCATCCTTTTCCTTCCAGAACTCTCCACACTCCTCCTCCACCTTCGTGCCTATTTCCTAGTTTTAAAAGTACCATTGCATTGTAGTATAATGAAACACGTCTTTGATACAGTTGATGATGATGTTTTGATGGGAAATGTTATAAAATGCACAAATCCCTTCTTCATGCGAGGTAACATCAGGGTCGTAAAGTCATAAAAACGTTTAAGGAATAAGATGAGTGACCGCCCATAGTGTGGAAAAAAATCCCCAAGTACTGCAAGATTTGCTTCGGAGTTCCAGTAGAATATAATATTTTTGTGGATTCTTGATAATGCTACTATTGTACTCGTGTATTTACACGTCTTATTCTGCTACACACATAGTAAGTTATAGAGCGCTGTCAGTAAAGTCGTGGATGAGTGTTCACCTACCACGAGCTTTTTCTTCTGATGTGGTGGACACGAGAGATTTATGAGTCCAGTTCTTCTTAGGCAACAGGACCTAACAATCGTCATGATAATGTTAGTAGTAATAATCATTTTTGATATTATATACACGTCGCATACATGCGTAGTAATGTCGCACCTCATCTTTGTAGTTCACACGTTGAAAGATTTCCTAAATCCCAAGTAGGGTCTACCGGTCTACGGCATGCTAATGCAGTAATGTTATGCTACCACCTTCATTTATTAACAGTCAAACCTGTTACAATGATGGAGCACATAACATTCGTTCGTCGTGTAGAGCTGAAGAACATGTGGCCACCATTAACAATCAAAAGTAAGCAATAATCACCGTTCCCTTTAAAGCCATTAACCTGCCCCCAGTGCTGGTTGGCCAACCCTTGCACTTTGGTAAACATAATAAAAGTGATTATGATAATTTGTTCGCTACGAGAAGAGGAAGGAAAGCATGACGCAAAAAGTGTAGATGGCTGTAACCCGTCATTTTTCATGCATTTGAATTTAACTCGTCTCAGGTCGCTTTCCCAGAGATGAATGCATAAAATATCCAAATCCGTGACAGTGATATTACGATGATCATTTGTAAAATGTCTCAGTAAGAAGTCAAAATTAATGGGCATAACATTCTTGGGTAACATGACGAGTGTATAGTTGCAATATGCTGGTAAAAATCAGTTCACGCATCGAGACAAAAGAGTTGTGGTATTTTATTTACATGCTTGCAGCTATTTTCTACACGTATACCAACTGTTGATGATCTAGATAGATTGCACAATGGGAGATTTAAATTTATCTAATCCTTTCCCGTAGCACTTTGATTTCAATTGAAGCGTGCCATTATTAATTGCGTCGACTTAATCATTGACAGCTTAAAGTCGTTTCTTCCTTTGTTCATAGTTATGATTTCCTTTTACAGCTACAAAACATTTTACCAGTTAGGGAGGAGGGATTCAATAAAGAGGATCCTCTGAGATGCTATGATTAGAATGTTTATTAAAACTATGTGTGGATGTTCTACAATTTTCTTACTGTCTTGTAAATAAATAAATGACACTGTGTTGCAATCTGAATAAATAGCAGAATTGCAAATTATGAGTTAGTTTTCATCCATGATTATATTACAATACAATAACATTTCATGTTGATAGCTTGGTAAGACATATATGTTTTGTATAAACGACACATTTGAGGTCAATAAGTAAACATCACTTCATGCAAAACCGTGACGTTACCGGATCAGAGAAGGATTAATAAATTATGTATTGTACAAGAACGGCTTGGATTTTAAGATCTGCTTTTTGGTCACCAAAAGGGCTCCATTGCTTGCTTTTGCAAAGTATGGCCTAAGGTAAATTTGCAACAAATCGCTTTAAGGAAATGTTACTGTATACATATTATTAATCGTAAAGGAAATCAAAGATCAACTAGACATGTTTTTGAAACATAAAAAAGTAAATCGAAGGATAAAAATATTTCTGTGATAGATTCCTTGTAGCGCAAAGAGTACCGCGCATTATCTTTGAAAATATTTTGGAAGTATAACAAACGCATGCTCAAAAGAAAGTCCCGTTTGTCAAAAGTTAGCAGGTGAGTATAAAAGTTGAAAGAAACTCATTATAATAAATGTCTTAATCTTGATTCCAGCTCATAGTGTGCCGTGTTCATTTCAACTTGTGCGATTTTTACAGGTTCAATGATTACGATGAAGACATTTCACACGAAATGGCCCTGAATGAGAATAAAGTCACATTTCACACAGTCTGAAAAGTCGTTCCAATGTTCCCCAAGAGCTGCAGACAGTAACATAAAGCAAAATCACAAAGAATCAGTAGGGTTACTAGAAGAATTGAAAAAGAGACATCATTTTCTGAAAGTAGGCGGAGAAACTTTTAACGTGTTTTCATTGTGCACTAACTATCTTCTATGCACTACCACGGACACGGACTGAGAACAGGGTACAGTGAGATAACGCAGCAGCGTTTTCATCTTCTCTCTCTGTACTATGACCAATTTTACCGCTTTCTGAACTCAAATACGTTGACTTCTTACTGTGTAACCCGTAACGAATCCACCTTTGCGACACCATGCCGTCCAAAAAGCTGATAATAATAGCGCATGGTATTGTTCCGTAATATGTATGATCATTGTTATTTACGTGTGTATACGTATAAGCAGTGGAATTCCAGAGAAATATTTACTAGAAAACATTATTGAGATTTCAACAACAAGTCTACGATGCGTTCCTTGTCATTGTATTGAATGGCTGAGAAAATTTATAGATTTTTTCTTCGGAAAGATGAAAAACAAAATCGTTTTTGAAAAGATACTCAGGAAAACGGAATGCATATTATGGGAGTGAATGGGTACATATAGCAAGCAACTCTGTGTGTGACTTGTCGCCTCTCTGCGTTGTTGAAAGCCGATTTCACGGATGATGATGAAAGTGTTTTCATGGCATGTAATACTCATGTGGTGGTAAATATGCATTTCATAATATGGAATTTCATTTAAGAGATTGGTAGGTAAAATACCTGTAAAGAGAGAGTATGTGATAGCAATGCGATGGAAAATTCAATGTGATAATAAATATGACTGGCTCTCACCTCTCATCTCATCCTTATCCCTGTTAACCACATGTGATGTGTAATAAAAATATTCATCAAATTTATCTAATAAATACGTGCTTGGGATTGAACAAGAACTGCGCATATCTCTGCGAGGATTTCTATGAGACTGATATAAGTACACACACATACGGATATAAGGTAGATGGAAACGGCCGATGATCTTACCAGACAGTCAGGCGCATCCGAGTGCCTGAAGGAATCTTGTCCTCATTTCTTCGTGTAAATAATCGTTGCACCTGATCCTGATCCGACCAGTATGTTGTATGCACGCAATATGATTAAGCCTCTTTAGATAAAGAAGTTACCTATAAACTTTTCCATTATGTTGTCTATAGTGGACGTTTCCAAATCATGTGGATCGATGTTTTATAGTTTTCATTCAAATGAAAATGGTTCAAGTTGATAAACATGAACAATGCCGATAAGATATACCTTTCAATTCAAAACAATCCCGTGATGCAGGGTGATTGTTGAATTCCGTTACAGTTATTCAATATATTCAATATTTAAAGTTATTCGCTTATACCGATATAATATGTACATGCATACTTCCTTGTAAATATGCTTATATTTCAATAAGTATACCTAATGTAGATACTTTTCTTCGCAGTAGGATTGATGAAGGATTTTTTACTTGCAACAACACCTGAAATGAACACGTCGTAATAATAATAATAAAGTTATGATGTTTTTATCCTTCCCCATTTTTAGTTTTCATATTTTTATTTTTTCGGCCAAAATATTTCCATTAATGGATCCGTGAACATGGAGCAAACATCGGCTTCCCAGTGTGAATAAATTACATTTTTCAAACATCCATTTTACCCTTTTATGTATATGTAGCTTGTAAGCAGGTAAGAATAAGCGTGAACATATTAAACATTACTTTATTACGCGATGTGTGTTTCCATACACTTTTCTTTTAATAATGACGTGTCTCAAGCAGATCATTTTTACCTTTTTACTTATTACGGTCGGTTGATTCGTTGCTTTTCATGTGAATACCCATAAGTACTTAGGGGATTCGTGGTCGATGGATAAGTGTAAAATATGCTACTTTGCCCATGTTATCACAGCAGTAGTTCGGTCATGATGATCATCTACATCACCACACTGTAAGCCTTTTGAATTACAGATTTTTTATTTTTATTTTTACGTAAGTAAGATGAGCAAAGGATCCCTAGAAGTGTGACTGAACTTAAGTTAAACCGACATTACTAGTGCATATTTTACTGAATTGATGAAAAGGGAACATGGATTCACGTTATACGCAACAAATATTGCTCTAAACACAATGATAAATAATCCGTATCTTTTTAATCCCAATATTTTCCTTGTTGACTTGGCGTGCAATGATGTGTGACATGATGAGTTAAGAGTATAAATTTTAGTATACATACCGCTTCCTTTTCTACTAAATAAGCGATTTTACTCGACGAGCTCGTTGGGAAAACTAGCCAGCTACAATAACCTTTAGTTTAAGCGCATTATTGGATTTGGCAATATAAGCATCTATTTGGTTCTCTGAAAGAAGCCAGAGAAAGTCTACTGAATATGTAATCTCCCAAACTGCACCTGAACATAGGAAATACATGTTCATTGCCTTATCATAGATAATATTGGTTTAAAAATTCATTCACAAGTTATAGCACAACTAGCCAAAACTCGGATAAGATGAATAATTTGGCAACGAACAGATCTTATTTTTAGCAAAAAAATAAGCGTTTTATTTATTATATTATCATAATACATTTTATAATCAATTTACCATTGTAGCGTAAAATATTATTTTCAGTATATCTATCCTCAAAATTGATCTCGGTAATGCAATTTGTAATAACTGATTATCTTATGAATTTCATATCCTAAAATTGTGGTATGTACATAAATTCGTTCCTCACGTATCCTCAAAACATTTATCACTAAAAACTACCACCAAAACCGAAATGTATGGCCAATTAAACAAAAGGCAACTTTGGTTCATAATGTAGACAACAACGTCAACGGTTTAAAAAAACTTCTACCTACATTGAAATGTTCAAAGTTGGTACAATAAGTGTCCATAAAGAATACTGTCTGGAAATGGCATTCTCATAGTTTTAAACACCTTTCTATGTCGACTAGTCGTGTGTAGCATTTCATTTATTTGTCAGTATTACTATTATAGCGATGTTGAAATACCTTATATGCGTTTGCAGTTAAGAGTAGGTATATATAACAAATCTACCATACTTGACGCATAATATTGCACCTTTTTTCCTCATCTCCGCTCCCTTTCCTAAAACTCATCGTTGACATCTCTATACACAAAATCAGGGGTGCTATTGTTCCTGACGCGTACAAACGATGCAAAGGGACAAACACACAAAGTGTGGGTATGTGTGTGTCTTTTCCGAATGCATTATTTAGCTGCGGATAAAGGTATTATGATTACTTATTTATTTATTTATCTGAACATATCTATTTGTTGTTATTCATGTGTTCATACGTGTGAAGTACAGCAAACACGATAATAAAAGGGATCTGTTGTATTGTATAATAATAACTATAAAAACGACTCGTTTTTTGCCACGACTGTGAAAGATGAAACTGAACAGTGAAATATGCTACACAAAATAACTGGGCATATAAAACGTGCCTTCTTTCACTTCTGCGCTAACACCGTTTTCTTTCGAATGTTCACTATTATTGCTACTATATATTTTGAATACATTCACATTGTTGGACAGGCATATCTAAGTCTCCATAATATTATTCATGCTTTGAGCATAAAAATTGTCATTAGCTGTTTACATTTTTTACCTTAATCCCAATTCACTTTTTGGGATATGCGATAAAAGTAAGCAAAAAAGGAAAATCAAAATGTGAAATGCTTCAGATTAAGCTTTAAAGGTGTAATAAGCATTGCAGTCTTTAATTGCAAGCTTAATTATATTTCTTTGTTTTTTCTTGTACATTTTCTGAATCCAAATGTATTAAATGTTATGATAGTAAAATTGGGAATGCATAGAAAATTTAATAAAATTCGTTAAGACACTTAAGATGAATTGTGACAATGTGCGCAAGTAAAATAAGATAAAGCAAACAAGAACACAAGTCAAGATGTCTTTATATAGCAGGTTTACGTCATAGCAAATCTAAAAATGCAGCCAAGGTAAAGGGGACATTCTACTTGACGGCCTCGTTGAAGAGGGGATGTGATATAGGTATTTTCCTTGTGTTGTCGGCTTGGTTTGCTTGGGCCACTAAACATTTTGAAAGGCTAGGTTATGAATTGAATCAAAATGAAATCGGCTAAGCTGTCAGTTCTCTACCGATTACTTCGCTATATACCTACGTACCTTGATGCTGACTTCAGCTTGACATTTTATTTATCATGTGACAGGCACAATGCTATTCGCTTATTAATGTGTAAAGGTACATTACGTTCACGGTTCACATTTACTTACATAAAACATCAAATAAAGCTACATACTAAATGCGGAACAAAAAATGCTCTTGTTTGATAGAAGAATAAAAGCCAAAATCCGACCACGACGGAGAAACGATGTTGATGTAGGTTTACAAATATATTTACACTATTATGGGAAGATCAACTATGTGAAATAAATGAAGGTTCATTTTTGTTACCATTTTATTTTCGTCTGATGCTTTTTTGGTTGCAGATGCTTACAAATGTGTACATTATAACATTTCAAGTCTACAACAATAACCGGCTCCTTTTTGGATTTTTTATAACTGTGAAGTATGGATAAAACAGAATGGAAATATTTACAAATAAATAGTGAGTCATAATAAGAATATAGATTAGCTGTCTATTGTCTATTCACAAACATTTTGGTGTACCTAATATCATTCATTGTGTCCAATTCATTCTACCTTTACCCTTGAATCTTCAATTCATAAATACATTGAGATTCTTACCAACTTATTTTTTTCACAAATTGAGACACACGAGAACCTTGAAGTCACTAACATGCAATGCTGAAATGTATCAACAATGACGAATATGATATGTATCTGTATCTGACCACGATTGATGTGTGGTGTATATAAAAATTCTGCTACCTTTTGCAAACGAGTGTTTGCTCAATTCAAATCTTATCAAAGATCCATTGTTGTGACTTGTGTTATTCCAGCTCTACATTTATTTTGTTGAACAATATGTTGAATTAAACAGATAATACGTTAGTACGTGAATATAATTCATCTAATTTGTAAACTTGATTATTAATGTTCTTACTTTTTAGTTTTTACTGCAGAGTTTATTTGGGTGGTTATGTTTCTGATGAGCCACAAGACTGGTTTGACACTGGGGAGAAGTGAGATACCTTCATCGAAAAGCCAAATTTCATAGCTTGTAAAATTTATAAACTTTGTGTGCAAAACAGCATCCGAAAAATCAAGTATGTATGTACAACTTTTGAATTCATGAATTCGGAAAATTTTAGATTCAATCCGAGAAGATGAGCGAATCATAGGAATTACTGAAGGGATGGTAAAAATCTAGGTGTGCATCATCGACATCAGCATCCAGATTCAATATGTAACATGAATCCTTTGCTTTTTGTGTACAATAATCCAAGCGCTCACAAAAGTTCTCTGAAGGAAAATATTTTTGCATATTATTACCATTATTTTATTACAATATCTTGTACATCAGATCATCATTCATCTTGATCATGATTAGGAAGGTAATGAGAAAAAAGTGTTCAAAAGGCTACCGCCTTCACTCAAACACACTTGGACATTACATACAAACAAACACCAGCTGCGCGAGTAAGCAAAAGTTATTTGAATTCAACTTATATGTCAGTTTAAGTAATGTTCATGTATGCATTTGATTACACGATGATCGTAACACCTTGCAGTTTACTGGTTATGTGCAGTCGATAAAATACTTTTATATATTCATGTTTATAAGGTGTGATTCTCATAGCATATTCTTCAGCATTTTGGAGTTGTAACAAAGCAAGTATTATCCATCCATTTTGTTATCTACATTGTATTAAAGTTCGTGTACAATAAAACCACGTAATGCGCAATTATCACACTATCATTTACTACGTCTTGCACAGCTATGCTATAACAATCGAAAAATCAACCATATTGTACATAGTCAGGGAGTACGAATTTGTCTCAATACGAAATTGCAAGTTACGAACTTTAATATCATTACTAACAAAAATTTTGAAATGCCGTACTTTTTAAATTAGGAGTAGCAAAAACTTCTGCTGGTACTTGACACTGAATGTATGCTATGTAATCTCTCAGGTGTTCAAAATTTAAAATACTCTTAAAATTGCACACCTCTATGCACAAAATTTATACAAGCAAAATACAAGGTTAAAAAGCTTGATAAGCTTTTCTAAACAAGTACATATTATTGAGATTCTGTACGATTGAAAATTTACCTTTGCATTTTATTCTTCTTAACATGGAGCTTATCCTATAATACTTTCGAGAAAAGTTGATTCTCTTAAAATTTCATCAATGAGTCGCTTTGAGGAAAACACAGAAAAATGCTTGTGCAGTATTCCAGTTTCATAAAATGTAAATTTTATTTTGACCACTTGACTTTGAAAGTGAAATGTGACCTTCGATATAATAGGAAATAAATGAAGATGAATTATCAAGCTTATTACTTCATTTCAAATAGATCACTGTTTGTAAATGTAAAAATATATTCTGTTTCCGGACCTGAAAAAATGTTTTTGTTTGTGCGGTGGGTATTTTAATTTCCTTTGTGGCTAATCCAAAAACCGCTACAAACTTGATGATTGATCACCACCAGCATCTTTTTTCGTTTCGTAAAGTAAGGCTTATACTTTCCACGTTTCATATTATCTATCCATTTATTCTCAAAAGTCTTCTTCGCCTATTTTAACTTGAATGCTGACAGTTTGTTGTGTTTTAGTGGGAAGCAACCGCAACAGCTAGACTAAATACATTATAATATCCTTTTTGTAGCATTTGCACCGAACCACAAACATAGTTTATTATTCAAATCATGTCGGTGCATTTGAGTTTTTCTTGCACTTTTTTCGGCATCAATCACATCTTTGTTTTGTTACATCGGGAATGGGGTTAAATGTTGACACTTTTGGAAAAGTATGCCGTGCCGAACGTGTACACATACTTACGTAGCAAAACTGACTGAGAAGGAAAAAGAGAAAAAGGAAATCTTTGAGACTGTGGTAATGATGATGAATTCTTTAGACCACAAAACAAGAAAAAGATAAATAGTTATGAGTAGTATTTAACACCAAATTCACAGCTCGTTTGAGCCAATTGAGAAGTCAATAAATGCCGATGATTTCAGTTGAGTGATGGAAACAAACCAGCAAAAGCAAAGCACCGAACACGCAGCATTGCATTACAAGGGAAGAAAAAGGGTTTTATACAATCAGGACAGGAAAGGGTAGCTGGAGAAAAAGTATCCGATCATCCTGCAACAATGATTTTTACATGAAAATCTTCATGGAGAAAATGACGAAATAGTGAGAGAAACTAAAGGGTTGCGTTCTGTTTATCGGGATTAGTTGCCGTCAGACAAGTCGTCGTACATAAGGATTTATTTGTATACAAATGTGAATATGAGCAGATGAACAGGCTCTTTGAACTGTACAAATCACATTTTGTTACACAAGCAGCAGTGTGTGTGCACTCGCCCTTTACTTTCCTCTCTGTTCATTTTGCGTTTAGTGTCAACATTTTTATATGCGCAGTGTACACATTATCATTACACTAAAGCCAAAATTTCGTTTTACCGTCATCATCATCATCTTGGTCATCATTTTAATTCTGACATTCTTCTTTCTTTCTTTATGCACACATCTCTTCTCCTTTCTTCTCTTCTCCTGTTAAACATCTTTATTTCGGTTGAAGTCAATAAGCCAAATAAGCAGCTCACTTTTTTTCTTTCTTTCCTGCTGCCGTTGATCCATCTATTTTATCCTTTCATTCAACCGTTTCATTTGACCGACTAACCGACCCTGCCTGTTACAGTGTTACATGCGAAGAGAACTATACAAGATAATAGAGAGATACTCTTTTTTTGGTTGCAGGAACAGCCGGCTGTCGAGCTAAGGTATGTTGTGTATGCATAATATGTAAAAGTAAAGTCGGTAGATTTCCTTCTTAAAAGGATAGAATGAATATTACACAAAAAACATGATAATATGTAATAAGTAGATCTTTCAGAAAATAAAAGGCAGCAAAATTGAAAATGTTACGTGGGATTTAAAAGTGATCTCTTTATTCCATATAACCATAATATTGTTGTGGATGATGCACTCATACCACTAAGGCATTTATGTATCTTTTATTGCATGTATTATGGCAATCACTGATCACTTCACACTTTCAACTTACGTTGTACGTATAAAATGCTCATTTTGTATTGCTTGTCTCGTAATCCTAAAGCCAAAAATACAAAAGCTGAGCTGATTCTTTTTTGGTTGGTAGCTTTTCATTTCACTTGGTTTCACTGCCTCTGTATTACTTTAGTAAAAATATTTTCAGTGTGCAAGCAGATATATAAGTTTAAATGTGAGCAAATGGTTACTTAGCTTTTGGTAATATGAACGTTTCAATTCGTGTTTAGTAGCGCGTTTATCAAACGATTATGCTCTTATTATGGAAAAAAGTTTTCAGTCCTGACATG
>JAHZMV010002598.1:0-12418 GCA_027743765.1 Coecobrya sp. COE2 | reverse complement strand
TATTATTAAATATCAGTCAGCGTAATTTCAAGTACTTATGCAACGTTTTGAAAGACAGGGAATATTCATTCTATTAGTATGTTCCATTTCGTTGAAACTAGTTAAACAAACTGAAATATAAGCATAGTTAAGGAATTGTCATGTAAAAGGTAACCAGAAAGAGATCTTTCTCTACTTGGAATTTGAATTTGATATTGGTCTACATTTTTAGTGCAAATGATATTATCCGAATGTCCTCATTTGTAATTGAGGCAGAACAGTTCTTCCTATTGAAAAGGAGTCTCATTTTTCTAGTTGTATGAATATTGTCCTTTTTCAGAACGTACAATGTGATCAAAATAAATTGCCTTTCCATCAATAAACGTTTGAACGATGGGTGACGGTAGTAGTTTTTCAAAAGTTTTTACGAATAAAAATGTTCGAGGATTGTCACAGGAAACTTGATATTATGCCATGTCATGTTTCGCGAGCTTTAGAATAAAATCATGTAAGTTACAAGTGACATTTTTTTCATACAGTCAGTCCGCGCCACTCCGTCACGTTAGGTTGAAGTTGCAGCCTAATTTCGTCCAGCCAAACTAGATTTAATTTTCAGCGTAATTTCACAGAATCTGCCTAACTTAGCGGAGATGGATATTTTACCTATCCGCCTAACCTGGCTGAGAGTTCCGTCAAAATAGGCCGGAAAAGGTATTTTGCTGTAAATACAATTAGAGTTTCACAGAATAGACGATTAGTTGATGTAAGTTTGCTGATGTAACTTCAAATTTGCACAGTGGATTTCATCGATTAAAATTCTACATTATGAATGGAAAAACGCTCTTTTTAATGGTGAAGACAGTTTTTATTTCCACGTGTAGGATTTTTTGTAATTTGTTAGTTTGTAGCGAGAGAAATCAAAACTACCGGATCCCAGCCTAAATTGGCTGAGAAAATGCCATTTTGCTCAGCCTAATTTGAAGGAGACAGCCTAAGTTGGCGGATTTCTCAGCCTAATTTGGCTGGACGAAGTTAGGCTGTAACTTCAACCTAACTTGCCGGAGAGGCGTGGACTGATAGTGTCCCATTACCCAAATACAGAGGGTTGCCATTCTACAAAATGCGAAACTTTAAACACTTAATAAATTACCATAATACCAAAATGTTGGACGATTTGATTCAAGTTAAATTAAGCAGGGTTTAAAGTTCCATTTATGCCCTCTCTGGGAAAATTTGGTTCAGAAATGCCTTCAGAGTTGAAGGAGACAGCCTAAGTTGGCGGATTTCTCAGCCTAGTTTGGCTGGACGAAATTAGGCTGTAACTTCAACCTAACTTGGCGGAGTGGCGCGGACTGACGGTTCATTTCCTATTACGCCAACAATCTATTGTTCGTTTATGAATAGGAACATTGGAAAAGATTACCTATTTTTCAAAATTATAGTTCACTTAGAAAGTTGTGACTAAAAGTTCAAAACTGGACAGTTAAAAGGAATCACCTTTCCCTACAATCAACTCCATGTTAATTAGAAAAAAAGTCGAAACAAGCCAGCGATTCCGATTCCAGTATAAGATTCATCAAAACCGATATGTTATTGATCCCTTCTTGATTTGTTGATTTCACGATTTTAAGAACTCTACGCATAATTCTTCAATAAATTGGTTAAATCTGCAGACATATCAATTCTAATTGTACAGTACAGTACAGGTATAGGACAGTACAGAATGGATGACAACCGGTGATGCAGTGGCAATCCAGATCTGGATACGATGGGGAAACATTGTTTTGCATGCCCTCTATTGCAGAATTTCAATGATGTATTCTATTTAACATTTAACGTCACCTACATATTATATGAAACTCTACACGAGTGCACTTATAATGGTTTAGCTAAAAGCAGCTTTGACATTTGTCTTCCTTTCTCTTTACAACTTCGCAGTGTGTACAACTTTACAAGTGTCTAGCAATTGAACAATACTTGTTTAAACTTTACTGTTATACAGGCATGTATAACATATACATTAATATCGACTTAATATCAATTTTTATAAAGAATTTTCTTTCTCTTTTCATTCGTCATCATTGGTAAATAATGTTGAATTTATTATTTTTTCTATTGTTGCCAATGTTTTAATATTATACTAGGCAGCAGCAATGGTGGTGACGGGCCAAAACATGCTTTTGTGTATGATACAACATACGTTTCACTTTTAAAGCTCGTAAATACAAAGTATGTTCTTAGGGAATGGTAATTGCAATATTTTATAAAGCAAAAGTTTTACAATTTCCTTTACCTTATTTTCAGCTTCCCTTGGAGAACTCCTCCGTTCTCAGTGTCATTCTTTCTCGCTATTTTATTTATCAGTCTCATCGTTAAAGTACACGATGTTGTACAGAATATGAATAACTTGTTGTCGTAAATATAATATATGGTGTAATTAAATAGACTATCCTTGGTAGTATAAATGCTATGGGTTAGTTTTCATTAATAAAGTTCTTTTCCTTTTTACTTCCTCCATCCGTAGAACCTCAGGGCTGCCACGGACAAATTTCTGTGCAAAAGATTTTAAACAAGAAAGCCGTATTAGTTTCGAAACTATCTTAAGGCTGAAATAAGAAACATGCTGTGCAATTAGGTATACTCAATCACTCTAATATATATTTCACATTTAACTTCATAGTGAGTTGGCATTATCATATATCTTGCTCATCACTATCGTCATCACTGGAGCGAGGGGACTGGAGAAAGTAAATCAGGTCGGTCGTTTCATTTACAGCCCGAACAACACAAACATGCCCGGTTTTTATTATTGCAGTTATTTTGTGCTGGATTGGCATTTTCCTCCTTTTTCCCACTATTTACCCGCGCAGGAAAGTAAAGTGACCTTTTCGAAGAGAACTTCTCTTAAGTACACTTAACATTTCGATTTCTACCCACTATTACAAAAGGAGTATGCAGTAAAACATATGTTTAAAATAGCCGGAGAGTGGCCATTTGCCCGACCAACAGGAAGAATGAGAGAATATTCTTATATGTCCTTATATCTTTTGTTCGCTCTAAAGTCAACAGTTTCAACTTGTTCAAGCTGAAAACTACTCTTAAAACATTCATTCCAAAAGGCTAAAATTCGACTCTATATTTTTACTTTCCTAAGTTCTGGCTGAAAGTATACCTATCACAACCTAAAAAAGTCAACAAGACCGTTATTACGTGGTATATATACATACACGCACTTCTGCCTTCTGATAACTATCACGAGTATAATTGCTCTCCTTTCTTTCAGTGTCCAGTAAAATTACCATGTCTCATTCGTTTTCATTTCTTTCCATGTCGTGGTGTACAATGAGAGTCTATGCATTTGCACCCACGCTTGGGGGAACCTGAAACGGTTGGCTTCTTTTCAACTTTCTCAGTTTATTCTAAAATAAACAGAAATGTTGCGTATAGTCACTTGAGCTTTGCTACACGTTCCAACTAGAAAATCAAGAAAATGATCATCTTCATCAGCAGAGTTAACGCCAACAACTTTAACCTCATTTCCATTTCTGACGAGCTTCACATTTCCTTTCAAGTAGCCATTCAGTCAGCCGCTTTTCCTGACAGTTTTCCTGTAAAACGCTTTCGAGTACAAGACAAAGGCACAAATAGAGAGGTAGAAAGTCAGTACCTTGTTAGTTTTATGGTGAAACTTAAAATTCTGAGTAGAGGAACAACCCAAACAAACGTAAAACCTTGAAAACTGAAGGTTACGGACACAAACCCAACCTATCTGCATTTTCGGACAACTAGATAAACAGTACCTTTGCTCATGCCACTTTTTGGTTTGTTCTGCGCTCGTGCCTCGTGAGCAAGGTATAATTCGAAAAGCATCACGTAAAATCCCTTTGGTTTACTTTTACTGAAACAACTCTTCCAAGTAGCCCTATTAACAATGAGACACATGCAAAAGGAACAACCAGCAAGCGTCTCATTCTTATGATTCTACTTTCTATACCGATGAAACTACATTACAATACCGAGATGCCTTTACTTACTTGAAAATATTTTAAGAACTAATTATTAAGGCCGTAATGAGAAAAGCACACTGGATCTCTGCCTCTCTTCCTCTCAAAGTCATTTCCCGAATGAAAAGGCCAAGATTTATTTGTGCAGTAATGAAAGCCATATGAAACGTGAAGTAACCGTCCTGCCCATTCAATCAAGGTACAATTCTTTATACGGGGGACGGGTTCTCGGTGTTGGTTTATGGTAAAAGAATGGGAAGCCCGTAGTATGTATGTTGTTGTTTTGTGATGTTCTTTTCTAGAATTACTAACGACTTGAAACAACTTTTATAACAAAAGAAAAGCAAATACTAAAAAATCCTGGACACAAAGTAAATACCGAGATAAGAGGTTACAAACTCTAACCACAACAGTGTCTGTTGAACAGAAATGTAACGAGGGAAAAAACTTGTATGGCACATGTGAAGAAAGTAAAGTGGAATCATGCAATATACAATTGTACTAGTCAGTGATAGGATTGAGATGGTCATGTCATCTCATCATTTAACTCAGATGATATAAGAAGGAAGAGAGCAAGAAAACATGTTTTTCTACTTACTGTTCAGGAGGACCATAGTCACTCTCGTCTTCAAAATCGTCCTCGTCGTATCGACAGCCTTCTCTTTTGCTACGTTCTTCACTCTTCTGTTTCTGCTCATCTTCCAATGCCCTTATTGCCTTAGCTTTGAGATGTCTTTGTAAGAAATAGAGGAACACGTAGATACCCAAGACAATGGTAAGAAGAAAGTAAAATAAGGGTGCGTACTTGGTTGGCTCTTCGTACACATTCCCGAAATTGTCTACATTGTAGTCTGTGCTAGTGGAAAAGCTATCATTATAGGCGTCATCTTCCAGATTCTGAAATTCGAGCTCGTTAGTAAAGTTGCTATTGATGTTGTTGCTGCTACTATTACTATATTTGTTGTTGTAGAAGCCAAAGTCGCTGCTGATGTTTCTGATCGTAGAGTTGTTGCTATCCGCAGTTCCGTTGAGCAGGTCCTCGTCGAAAAAGCTAGTTTCTGTTATTGTGGGCTTCAAGTTGATGGAATTGAAGTTACTTTCACTGCTGCTGTTGCTGCTGCTGCTTGCACCAATTCTAGACGCTGAATTAGCATTGGTTGTACTACTTGTCGTAGCAATAGTAATGTTTGCTGTTGTGGTACTGCTGAAAGTCAAAGTACTAGTTCCATTAGTGGTGTCCTCCTCTCCTTCCTCTGGTGTGCCTGTTATGTTTTGTAATGATGATGATGATGACGATGTCAACAGGGAAAAGACAGTAGAAAGCGACATTGTTGTCAACGGTTTGCTCACTGTTTACTTTAGACATGTGGAGTGGTGTACATTGAACATTTCTCTTGTCTTTGTCTCTGCGGTATCCAAAAAAGAGGAAAAAGTAAACTCCAAAGAGATTTGATGTTGTCCACACAAAAGTACAACAATGCAAACAAACAAGGAAAACCAAAACCCAGGTTAATCTAGGTAAATAAATAAACTCACTGAAGCCTACCACTCTTCTCATACATTTTATCTGCTCAGTCAGTTAGTGATTGTGGTGGAGTAAAAGTAAGCTAAACCATTACATATATATTTTCAGCCACGCTTCCTTTTCTTTCGGCACTACTAAACTCATTCAGTCATTCTTTGTAAATCTTTCTACATGTATGTATTCTCTTATAAACCGAAGTCCATATATAAATTGACAGTCATTCAAAAAATAGAGCGGTATTTGACCAGGAAGGACACAATAGCAAACCTAAAGAGAAAATGACAGAGATCACTTTATACTTTTCCACTTCCTTCCTCACTTGATTTTCCTTTTCAAACAAAGTCAGTCAAGAGGATTTCATTTGATTAAGTCCTCTGCTACTTGTGGTGGAGGTTGCAGACAAGAGAGAAAATACCGAGACCATAACACAAAAAAGTAAAAACAGGACAAATTCGCTATTGGAAATATGTCTATCTTCCTTACGAAGGGCACATAAACTGCGACGGCGACACTTGCCTCCATTACTCCCCCCACCAGTCGCCTTAGTCAACTTTTTAAACCGCCTAATCATTAGGATAGCCTTTTCAAAACAGACAAACCGCATTCATATTATTAGATTCCTGTCTTGTATCAGGTTTCCCTATTAAAACTCTTGCATTTTTTGTTTTTGCTGACTCTTTGACTGACAACTAACTGCACATTTGCCTGCCTTGAGGGAAAGAAACCACTTGAATACTTTAAACAAAATCGCATACAATTCGGAAAGGGATCTATCTTTCCACAGACAGTTTCTATTCACTTTGCTTTTCCAATACAGCTATTCTGCTTCAAAGGCACAGGTAAAACTGGAGAAATAGTCAAATGTGGAGATTGGCCCACAGGTGTGGGGTTTGGTGAGGATGGTGAAAGTACAATATATGAGAAGGTAGAAACAGCGAAAATACGGTAATTGAAGAGAAAGTTACAGTTAGAGTTAGAGTTACAGTTGCTGCGGTATTACTGCAGCAGCATTTTTCCTTTCGTATGTATGTAATGTAAAGTAAAGTAAGTAGGGGCTTAAATGTGATAAAATATACATTGCATTATACTTTTCTTGTTCTCACTCGACTGATCTAAATTTTTGTCCCTGTTGATAAAAGCAGAAGCAGGAAAAAAGTAACTCCTCTTTGTTTTTGTAATGTATTCCCAGAGGGTTTGAATAAACTACCGAGATTCCGCAGTAACAAGCCACATAATCATAAAAGAAAACAGCAGATTGCTACTTTAATGGAACTATGTATTTACTGCCACTAAAAGGCGACATTGCATTGTAGTACAAAAGCTTTATTCTATGGTCGTCATCATATTATTATTTATTTTTCTCTGTTTATATTCTTCCATGTGGAAATGGCACAATTTGTTATTCCATACATAAATAGATAAAAAGCTGAGCTAGCAAATAAAATAAAGCCATAAAACCTGTTATGCTATGTAAACCGTGTGGGAATAATCCATTTCATTCACAGCTCCAGGGCCAAATGCATATTTTTACGTTAGTTATTGTTGGCTTATGGTAGAGGGTCTTCAAAGGGTATGGAATGATCACCACCTCTTATCGGATAACTTAACTCACTAATAGGCTTACAGCTATCAAGATATTAAATACATGAGGAGCATAACCCTACGAGGGAGTGAAAGGTCTGTTATTGGCGCTTGTCATGGGGCTTCGATTAATAAATAGGACGATAAATAACATTGAACCTGTGATTTCCCGGATGCCAATAGGTACACGATCAAACCTTCCGTACAGATTTTCACATTCGAACTGGCTTTGCTGACGTCGGTTTGGAATTCCTTGCATAGTCTTGTTGACATGGGATATGAGTTGGGATGGTGGTTGGTGAATGAAGAGTTATATGGGGCAAAGGAATGCATTGTTTGGGAGCGCATAAATAACTTCATGCACAAAAAGGAATTCGCAAAAAGCTACCGTTCCACCTGGAATCGTTTTTATCTATATGCCAACTTTATATCAAGCCAATAAATACTCGTGCCAGCAGTAATTCATCTTAAATTGAGATTGTATTGATTTTATTACCGCTGTTATTAATGTTAAGCAGTTAAAATTTAACTACTGTTCTATTTGTGAATTTCCACAATAATTAACGGAGCTACGTAGACATCCTCTCTTTTACTGTATTTCTGTTCGAAATATCTGCATTAATGACAACATAATATGAGAATCATACCTATTCACCACATTTTGAACCTGGGTCTCCGTCGGTTTATATCAATGTCTCAAAAATTGACAACAAATAGGTCTCGTACGTATTTTGTACCCAAAATCATGTATTGTATATTCACAAACATGGATTCACAAACAGGGAGATTGAATTATTTATTTTTAAAAGTACATAGTGAAACTGGCAATAAATGGTTGATTGTCAATTGTACAAAGTCCATTCGTATTTAGTGACTATCGTTTTGTAGAATTTGTTTTAGTCGATTATTTTGCATCCTACATGAAAGTGTTATAGTACAGGCAAGCAGCACCTGAGATACCTCATTCAACCTACATCTGATCCTCATTCTAATTTTCATGTCTTGTTTAAGAATTCATTACATTACACTTCGCCACCAACAAACGCAGCGAGTAGCAGCTGCTCCAGAATGGCTGTATATATGATGGCTTGGCTTTATATATCTTAATTCTTGTAAAAAATACACTTCTACAGGGGAGTTTTGTACCCTACACAGCGTAGGACCTAGAACACAGAGTGGCAGTTTCTCTGGATGAGAAAAGGACGGAAGTCTGTAAGAGATGGTGATTCAAAGCCAGAGAAAGTGAAAAAAAATGTTATGAATGGAGGAAAGTATTCTATGCTTAACGGCATTCATTGAGATTCGGAGAGACTCATGAGGTGAGGATCCACGAGGATGAGATGTGAATGCTTACCGTATACTCTACAAATAAAATGTTACAGTAAAATCCCATGTTGATACAATACAAGTCGAGTTTTGTAAGTTTTAAGTGCTTCTACTTTTCAGAAGCGTGGCTTTAGAAAAGTAGAGTATAGCTTTCACTAGCGTAGCGAATGTTTGCACAGCACACTAGTACAACACACATCCTTTATCTCCATTGAATCTTTAGGTTTTTGTGTTTTCCGTAGTTTCTCATTCTGATGCTGCTTGCTCCACTACTACTTCTACTATTATTACTACTACATGATGTGTCAATAGGAGATGTAATAACCTATTCACCTTGGCCTGACTCATTCTACTCGTCATAATTTTCACTTAACTTCTATGGTGTCTTTCTAGCCTTGTCCACTCTTACTGCCTTCTACAAACGCATTTTTCTTTCGTCAGGTACCTTAAGGACATTTGCACTCTTATTTGCTATTTTTTGTCTTAAAGCTCATATGTTCCGCCATTTAGTTATAGGATGTATAGCAGATCTAGAAGCTTCTATCTAGTCTATCTAGAAACGCTTGGTCAGTATGGGCACACTATTTTGTACCATCATGTATTTTGTCCAAGCCTAAATGAATATGCATGAAAATTGCACAAGATGTTGGTGTAATGGTATCATTTTGTTTCACATTTCCTTTTATTATAAGTATAAATGTTTACTACAACTTTTATTTGCGTTATATATTTTTCAAACTCTTTACTTTCTCACAAGAAGAAATAGAAAGACAATTTTATTATATGGCTACTACAAAATATGCATAATAAAAGATACATTGTGCAATATAATTAGAATAAACAATGCTCTTTTGCCTAGTTGGATAGTAAGCTTTCAGTGTAAAGTACATGACTTAAATTGGTATACTTTCTTAGAAGTATATTTACTCCATCCTATTTACAATAAGTATATTTTATTCTCGTTTTATTTTAAGACTCAGAAAAATAACAGCGTGGGTATGAAAAGTGAACTGTAAAGTGATACGGATACCTTCTCTGTCAAGAAGTTCAATATATGGCACTGAATCTACTGGGGAGTTGAAGTCTAGACACGACACCAAGTCTTCGTGGTACTGGCAACTCCAAGCATAAACATTGATTAATTCTAGACTACAACTGAAAAAAGTTTTCCACTAGTGACTAGTAGGATTGCACAGTGTCTATTTTCTAGTTTGTGAACATGATCATGAATTAATGCATGATATTTATGGTGAAATTATTTTGAATCAAAATATGTGAAAAAAATGTTTCGTTAGATTGCTGATACGATGGGACCTGATTGCAAAATATGCAACATTGTCTTACATCATGAAGGAATAGAGAAATCTGATAAAATAAAATGTACAGTAGATATTATATTTAATTTATTTTGGAATATTATGTACATATCCGGTCACCAACAACCAGTTTAGTTTTCTCATTGGCTTTAGTTACAGTTCGCTTGGCCAAAACATGTAATATCTCACGCTCACCCACATTGCAATATTATATTGCTCTGAACATTATTGAGAGAGCAGAATACTTCACCAGTGGTTTCTTTACACTTTCTTCGGTTCTTTTCTATAGTTGAAAATTCTTACTGGTTGGGAAATTGAGAAAGGAAAAGGTGTGCATGAGTGCCGGTGCATAATAGAAGCGGTAACATCGTAATAATAATATATTGCACCGAGACCAGCCATGCACTACTTATCTTTGTCCCATCGCAGGAAACGATGTGTATATATTTCCTATTATTATTATGCTCCTTTCTGTTCGACGTGGCTATTTTCTTTCATGATTTTCCATGTCCAACTAATAAGGAAAGCAAACACTACATTTGCGTATAATACGAAGCATACCTTTATCATGGCCTAGCTGTCCTCATAATACGTCAGAATATTGGTATCTTGTACTAGGTAGAATCCAGATACACAAGCATACATATATTTCTTTCCAAGCTGAAAAATGGTCTTTTATCGAGCTATTCCAGAATGGATCACAAGCAGAAGAAAGTGGTTCAAACGTAGCAAATCCAACTGCCAAGAGTTATGGTCGCTTGGTTTGCCTTTCAAAAATAACAAGAAGATGAAGAGTACGGCAATGTAATAACAGGAGCCTAGTTGCATTTAATATAATGTACTATGCATGGTAGCATGATAAAATAGTATAGAAAAATTGTTAGAAAAGCTCCTACTCCTACACATGGCCAACGTTGCTTTCCCATAATGTGTACTTTGATCACCAGCCCCGAAAAAGCAACGAAAGTTAGTTTCGTGAATAAGCTCATATGGCAAGTTTGGTAGGTGATTTTCTTTTTTCTCTTTCGAACTTCCGAATAAAAGGAAGAAAAGAGAGGATCGAGAAAAGGGTTGTTCGTGGTCGTTTCTATTACTCTGTCATTGTAGCACTTATAACTACACACCGCACGAGTTTCTGGTGAGTCTCTCCTTGGTCAGTGAATACAAGTGAATTGTGAGGTGAACTACATTTATGGTGTGCTCTATTAGTTACTGTGTGCTCTTTTGTGCTCAAGCTAAGCTGAATCTATGGTAGTTTTCTCTCAATTCTCCTGGAAATTCCAGGTGGGCTGGCTGCCTATTATATTACAGGAGAAGTCTACACGGTCAGAATTACAGTGTTTGCAGGGGCTAGTGACTGACATAAAAAATGTTTGAATAGCAGAGAATTGTTTGTACAAAATGTGTACATGTTTCCATATTGTTTTCATATACATATAAAATATGTATGACAGTATCGCCAAACTACTTTCTACTTCTAATATGTCTATATATGAGAAAGTCTTGTGTAGTAGCATCATCGCAGGATCGGGCGATTAGTACCACGGTGGGAGCATTGCATCATCATCATATCCCTATCCACCTTCGCATCCGGAGCCAAACGTTCCCACTTTGCCATTTCTACTATGAAATGGGGCTCTCTAAATGCCACTAGAGAGACACTAGTGAGGTGGTAACAAACAAGCCTGGAGCAAGGAAGAAAAAACAAGACCTTCCAAACTATTCCCATTAGTGAATAGTAGTATCGGACGTATGTATTTAGACTCTGTATAAACGGAGTCCATAGGAAACACACTACGTAAGGAAGAATGACAACTTTTCAGCTGCACAAGAACACTAGCACGAAGGCATGGAGTTTTTTACAAAGCACTTTATTTGGTGAGTCAGGTTCCCTGTTACCTACTAAATAATGCTGTGGACTAGTAATTGTTGTTGTTGTTGTGACTGATGAAGAAAATTACTGCTCAATACAGAGTTATATTAGGAAAGTTATCTAGAAGAGTAGCATGTAATTATGTACATGTGATCCTAGCCGTTTACCAGGAACAGTTTTGAAACCTATTTGTTTTTATTGCGACATACTACGAAACATATTTCCGTAGTTTGAATTATACGCTATGCCTTTATTTATGACACATGACCAATACGAAAGAGTAAAAGAAAAGGAAGAAGCGGAGGAGTGTAACCTTAGCGCACATTAGGTTGGGTTCTGGCCTCCGAAATTTAACAGAAGGTTAATGTACATCGCTATTATAAAATGTATTGAAAGCAGGAATGATACAAGCTAAAAGTATAAAATTAATGCAACAACCCCTTAAAGTTTGGGATCTCCAAACTGGTTAGATTAAAAAGTTAGTGCATATTATGAACGTTTTGGTAAAAGAAATATGTGTTATATGTGCATATAAGGTGCTTATTATAAAGTGTGCATTCATATTTTGCGGTAATTTATTTATGCTGTGCCAGCTTTCCATGTGAAATTACTTCCATGTTATTTCATGTGAAGTGGAGCCGAACATTTCTTGTGTTAACATTATAAGATAATCTATAATCCTGCTTTCCCTTTGGAATTTCCTTAACAGCATTCTATCTTTCCTTTCATATGTGATGTGATATTTGACCTATAGTTTTGTTAATTAGAAAAAATTGAAAATAGTCCTGCAGAATACAGTTATCCTGTTTCTTTG
>JAHZMV010002597.1:0-12806 GCA_027743765.1 Coecobrya sp. COE2 | reverse complement strand
CCATTTACTTGGCGGCTTGCTTGGGTGAAGAAAAGGGGGTGTTGTGGGATAATGGGACACACGTCTCATTATGCCCACAACGTCATAATCGGTGTCACATGGGAATAGAAATCTTTATTAATATTTAAACAGTGCGGGTTGTGTACTTACTCGTATCTTTGTGAGAATCGCTAGCAAAAAATTACAGACCCGGAAAGCTTATACGATCGGTCTAAAATATTCGATTAATTATAGGTGTTTTAAGAGAATTATTAAATTAGTCAATAAATGAATCTGATTTCTTGTGTAATGATTAAATACCCTGAACAAATGAATCATTTTTGCTATCATAGTATTGTCATTGTAATATTTAATGCATGGTGTTTGAATTGAAAGTGTATCGAAAAGTTCCTTTCTGGGTCGTCTGATAAAGCGCCCACGTTCTAATCAAATATTTATTTAACCAATTCAAAAGTCAATAGTAGGTAACCTTGTACTATTATTATAAAGATTAGGTGAATTGATAATAGTAAACCTGTTATTTCCACAACGTAACGAGACGCCTTTCCCCCTAAGATCCCATGGTCTTTTGGCATGTGTAATTTAAAAATGTTTAACTAATGCTTGGTATCCATAGTTGTCAATTTTTATGGATATCTGATTGGTTTTCGTTTTTAAAATGATACACTTTAACCATTTGGGAATCCCCAACCGTTTAACGCTCTTAACTATTCTTCATATTAAAATATATTAGAACTTCCTTAGTTATGCTGACAATCAAGGGAAGCCATGTTTATGACATACATCAGTTTTATATAACATACTGAATTACTAGCATTTTCTAAGGTTTGCACTGAATGAATGAAATGTGACGTGCCTAAAAATGCACTTGACTTGATCATTTATAAAGCATCTCAAAATTAACTTGTCTACTTCAATTTAGGCTAAATATTGAGATGGTATCGAATTCTGATGTCCATGTAACCTATTTATGTAAGTACATTTAACAAATGCATGCACATAATGTTTGCATTATTTTCCAATTTATTTACTAAAGCAAAATATTTTTAAAATTTAATGCTACGACCTATGGTTCAAAGTATTGATTTGGCATGTTCGAAGTTTACGCAGCACAATAACAATTTCCTGTAATCTGAGTGGAAGAATAATTGTGTCCATGGTGTTACTTAATTTGTAAAGTAAAGTAAAGATAGCAAGGTTTAATAAACAAACATTTTATGCAAATAGGCATGATACTGATGAATCAAAGGTTACCCTGTTTACTAACGATTAAGTCAAAACCAAGGCACTTAACACTTTTTCTACATGCATAGCATTATATAAATACATTATACATCATCCCTGACCTTCCTCAAACTTCAACGAATTTTCAATCATATAATCAACATTGATATTTTTTTCCAAATTCCTTCGGGTATCTCCTACCCAATGAAAATGATGTTAGCACATGAGAAAATATTCAGTCAAAATGTGGACCTGGACGCCAATTGAAATCCAGCAAACTGCAAATTTTATATTCACGCAAACGCCTTTTCATTTCATGTTTTCATTTCCACACTGTGCAGAAATTTAATAGTAATGAATATAATATAAATTATATTATATAATATATATGAGTCCGATGAGATGATGTGGTAAAATAGGTTAGCTGTATTGAGGGCAAGCAGATGGAATTAAGCAAAAAACTTGTCTTTGGGTTATATTATTATCATCATAGCAAAATGCAATTCATTTTTTGTCAGCAGTGCTAGACCATTGGTCTGGCTGAGACCAATGCGATTTTTTTTGCAAGCTTTGCATACATGCATGCATACGTACTAAACGATTATAAGTTCTTTCTTACAGAGAATGTTGCGTGATTATGTTCATTATGGCATAAAGGAATTTCGTTTATATTAAATTTGATATGTCGAGAAGAAGGTAAACGAAAGCAGTCCTCAGCTTTACGCTGAAATCGGTTAATTCAACCAAATTCATGGTATAACATCTTGGCTATCTGCATTATCATTATCACAAGCAGTCTCGGGTCATTATGCGTTCATTAAACTAGCAAATTGTTTTTATGAACGAATAGGTAATACTTTTGCATTCATCTTGCTTACCATTTACCACAAGCTCAGTGAATGGTACTACAATACTACACTATCCTCATTCTCATCAACTTTTGCCGTTGCCATTGATTTAAATAAATTATGTCTAATGTACGTTTTATTTGTTCATTAACACACATCTTATGCCAAAGTATAATAGTGTTCAGCAATAAAAAACTGTTCCGTAAATCTTCCGTCAACGTTCACAATTGAATAAAAAATGAATGAATGACTCACAGTCAGTTGTATTACTCAGAAATTTTTGCAGTAAATAGATTGTGCAGCGAGCCACAGAGCATTGAACCTGTGTGGTTTTTCCTGTTACTCAAGATGTTATTCTGTGGGCAAGTATACTATGCTATAGTCCGCTGTGGCCAGTCTAATAAAATAACGAATCAGTAGAGTTGTTGTCTGTTGTACCGGCAGACAGTGATTGGATGAAGGCTTGGGCAAGGACATTGATTAGAAATTTCATTGTGGCATGATATTCGATGGAATTAAAGTTACATCATGGTTTACCCAGTAGTACCCATTAACCTAGCAATCTAGCATACGCCGATAATTTATATATTGCAATTATGTCACTACATGTATGGAGTGGTGAGAGATGATAAACCAAAATTGCATACAGTTGACAAGTTGCTAGCACAGAAGTGTATAATAAAGATTGAAATGAAATGACTAATAAATTCTTGGTATTGCTATCTATTTATATTAATCCAATAGTAATCCAGTTGTGAAACTTGAATTTAATTCGATATGGGGTAATTGGTTTGAGTTTGATGAAACGAGACCGTGTCCTAAGATGAGTTTGTACTTTCGTAGTTCATCCTGTTCGCTCCCATTATTTTATTCGTTTGATTGGAAGATATTCAACAAAATGGATATAGGTACCTATGTGTATTTTCTTCTTCTTAAAATGGCTATGGCAGGAACATCTTCGTACTGATTCAATTAAGTCATTTAATTGTTTTCGATAGAAATAAATAGTTGCCATTGTGTCTGTATGCCATTTAGGTGTTTCAAAGTTGCAGTACAATGTTTTAAGGTGATTACAATACTTTTATTTTTACATGTCACATGTCAATTGAGTCATCTTCACTGACTCATCTTCCTTTTTTGATTCAATACATATAGCATGATTGGTCACATTTGAGTATCAGAAGAGTGATTTATGCTACAGGCCCTCAGGCAAACATTCGAATTCTCATAATACAAGCAATGCATCTCTTACCATGAAAACAAGACTGCAAACGTTTGCAAACCGGGTAGACAACAACAACGAGATGCCAACAAAGGACAATACTAGTAGTAGTATGTAAGGTACTCCTACTTTTTATTTCATCTCCACACTTGTCCCAGCTTCAGGCTGCGGCAGTGATGGTGATAGTGGCGACTGGCGAGGGTGAATAAATAAGATACACAAGAAAGTAAGATAAGAGAGAGGTTAACTTTAGCGAGATAAGATGTTTATTGATACTCAGAATTAATTTTTTGAACGCTTATCTTATCAAAGATGCAAAATATCTTACTAAGTAACGGAAAGCTGTGGAGATTAGAGATGCTGGAGAATGTGTTATAAATAGATTGTGTGTGCACGCGGCATTTCCTAGCTGTAAACCAATCTGTAATTTGTGAGGATAAATAAGGAGCTTATGCAAAAATAAATCTTTATAAAAATTGGATTACTAATGTGACTGTTTAAGAGTGGCTTTATTTCTTCCCCAGGTTTACAAAATGGGACACAAAAGGGAAGAAAAGAATTCAACCCCTGGAAGTTTCAAAATTAGCACTTTCGTAGACAAGAAACATGAAGAAACCCAAGAAAGCTATCTTAACGTTCTGTGGAAACTTCTAGAGGATGGAAAGCGTCAGCTAAATTTGCAAAAAGTTTCTGAGGAAATGATATTTCTTCTTGGAAACACACGCTCTGGCAAGTCCACGCTAAGAATGCTACTCGGTGGCAACTTGAAAAATCTAAAAGCTGTGGGTTGGCCACCATGCATTGTTGACGAAGCTTGTAGAGAAATTGGCGATAATAGCGGCTCTTCTTGGACATCAGTTCCACAGATTTTTCATGTGCCTAACCCCCACGTACTAACATGGGTGGACACCCCTGGCTGGTGTGATAACCGGGGATTGTTACATGAAATTGCAGGCATGCATTTGCTCAATCAAGTGGCAAATCGGGGTAAACGGCTAAAATTTCTGTTGGTTATTCCATTTCAAGCGTTTTATGAGGATGCTGATAAAAAGTATCGTATTCAGCCATTTGAGTTATCAATGCAACTCATTCGACACACATCAAATCCAGCGGCCATTTCCTTAATAGTGACTAAAGTTGATAATCACCCTCCATTTAACAGCGATTGTTTTGTTATAGAAAAAATAGTTTCCAAATTGGAAATGTTTAGGACAGCAGAATGTCTCAAGCAATCAACAGGGTCTCCAATGAAATCCCAGGGATTGACCACAATTTCTGTGATTGATAGTGTGATACAAAATGAAAACATATTTCTCGTAAGACGGCCTAATAAAACTTTTGACAAAGCGTCCGAGCAGCTTTGTGACATTCCTACTGTTTTTAATGATAAAAACAGTGTGCCATATTACCAGACCGTTTGCCATAGATTGATTAGCTTTTGTGAAAAGTTAGAATTTGGTGAAAAGCTATCAAATTTTAGCGTAGCACCCAGTGCCGAGAAAGAAGGAGAGTTAATGAAATTATTTTTAAGGATTGAAAGGGACATTTGCGAAGACGTGACTACGCTCGTAAATAGCTTTGAGGAAAGTGTTAAAGAGCATGCGACAAAGAATAGAGGCTTGAAACATGGGAAACTGAAATTTCTTTCCCAATTGACCGACGCAAAGAATCAAATTTCTGCTTTTTGTGAATTGTCATTATCAACTTCTTGCCATTTATCTCCAAAGACGCCTTCAATAGTGATGGAAAAAGTAAATCGAATATTTGGAAATTCACAATATAGCACACTGGTGTCTTTACAGCGTAAAGAGGAGCAACTTTCCAATTTACTAGAAGTTACTAATCTGCCCCCTTCGCCGTCATCAGCGCTAGCAGAAATATTTTTGTCGCTGAAAAATTCCTTAAACGAAAGGTACCTAAAATGTGTGAGTGGAAACCAGCAAGAACTACAGACGGATTTGCAACAGTTTATAAAATGTCAGATTAAAAATAACATAGAAATTATTCAGAAATGCTATCAGGAGCGTTACAATTCATGGACCAGCAAACCAGGTCATATTAAGCATTCATTAAACTTTCATCTATCCCGTCTTAGAAATCCACCCCCAACATGGGGTAACTTGAGCCCAGACTCTACTATAAAGTTCATCTATATGTCACTTAACCTGGTGCTCACCAACTCCGTACAAGACGACCTACATCAAATCCACTTGGCGCATAGTAATCTTCTCCAAGTTGGTGGCTATACCCAAAAACCGGAAGAACCTATTGAAAAAGTCAAAATATTTCTTGAGAAACTACGAGAAAAATTCATTTCACAATTAAGTGAATTGCATGCAGAAATTGAGGATATGATGGAAGAGGATCTGACTGTTATCTTGACCACTCTGGAAAATAGATGCGTAGAAAGTGGATTTCTTTCGGATTTATGTTTGGTGTCAATACCAAATGGAATTCTGTTTTTGGAATCTGTCATACTCCAACTTGGCCTCTATCTTGAAGAGTTTGACGTGAGATGTAACCAGACTTCACCATGGCTATTAGATGAAGTTCACATCTTACAGAGGCAATTACAAAGCGATTTAAATTTGTTTGACATTTTTGCAACGTCCTTCGAAAATTGGCCATCTGCAAGTGCTACTAAAGATAATTTGATCGCATGGCGGAATGGTGTAATCAAGTTACAAGATAATATTCATAGTTTGCTACAGTTCCATAAGGAAAACAGCAATGTTCAGAAAACAATGTGTAATGAAAACAGCATCATTGGAAGGAGTGTAATAAGTGATAACAATTCAGAACTGGTTTTGATATTGACTGATGGTAACGCTAACATGAGCGACATTATACGTCACCACATGACACATACACCCACAACAGATGCCATTTTTTCGAGTTTGCTCATCCTTGCTGGTGGGACCGTGTTTGTAGATCAAAACTTAGTTGGTGCACAAACCGAAAACTGGAATTTGTTTGTTTGTAGCTCAAACATAAAAAGTGAAGGAGATCGGATGATATTTTTAAATGGCAAGAAAGGCAAGTGCATTTCCGGTAACGCTGGAAATGGCGAACATTGGGGAGATGATGGTAAACGTGGTGCTGATGGCACCAGTGGTGGAAAGGCTGGAAATATATACATAGTCACTAAAGAAATGATGGATTTGTCATCCTTAACCATAGCATCTTGTGGCGGAGATGGTGGTAAAGGTAAAAATGGGGGCAGTGGCCATTGTGGCAGTGATGACAGCTTTTATTCCTACCAGTTTTGCCAAAAAATCATCTACTGTTTCAAACAGTTCGATGATGTGTGCATGATGGTTTGCTGTGCCATGGGTTTGAAACCTCCCAAATGGAAAGAGTACCAATTGACTGTGGCCGATAGAGAGAAAACGCCCAATGCTAAAATTTGGGAGAAAGTAAAAATGCGACTTGATTTGTTAAGAACAATTAAATTTGTTATTGAATATATCGACAACCAAACATCTTGTCCAAAGGGATTACTCTGCTTTTGCACTGCACTAAGGGATGTTAAATCTTGTGCAGGAATATACGAATTGGAATCCACATTTCAAAAACCATGCGGAAAAGTAGACGAGGATGACACTAAAACCAGCAACTTTTTTTGGTTAGAGGCTACTTCATACAGAATATATTAGCACAGTCATTTTGCTCGGGTTTAGTGAGTTCCATTAAACCTTTTACATATATATACATACAATATCAATTAGGTTGCAGCGTATAAATGTATAAACCCCGATATCCTGGAGTAGGGCATACATTTATACCCTGTAACCTAACTGAATTACATAAATTCATTTATGATTTGCCGTAAACTGAAGCCAGATAAAAGTATAGTAGTTTTTCAGGATACTGTCTACCTAGTCTACCTAGCTGTCTTGTATTTACCTACGTCTTGTATGTGCATACATATTTATATCTGAGGTGATATTTCTCAAATGAACTGGCCTCTAACCGAAAGAAGTTGTTTTATTTGTTCTGTAGCAGCTTTCATAAAGACAAAGGATATAAAGCAAAGTCTTCATTCCTATGAAAAAAATACACAATTTGGGAATGGCAAGTTTTGGAAAGCCAAAGAAAGCGAATATGACCAACTTACTTACTCTGGAGAGGTTCGTTCCGAAGATATTTGGAAATTTGCAACGCGAATATTTTCGGATTTGCAATTTCTTGCTGTAGTTCTTGATGGAAATTATGAATACAGAAATGTGGCAAATAGAGTGGAAAAGGTACCGTTTATGGCATACATTGCAGCAAAAGAAGGTGGGTGTGGAGGTAGAGGAGGTGATGGAGGATTGGGCGGCTGTCCAGGTAGAATAATAATTCATCCTACTCTTCCAGCAGCCATACAAAAAAAGTTTGTGAAGCGAATCCATGGACTGTCTGGGTCAAGAGGAGAGGGTGGGCTTGGAGGTTATCATGGAGAAAAGTTTGATGGGAAAAAGGCTGAAAGAAACAGGAGAGGATTGCCTGGAAATGATACTCTGAATAATTGTACTGATGACTGCGAGAATATCTCTGATGAAGATTGGGAGAATGAGATTATTAGTAATTTACGAAATATAATTGGGCAACTAGGAGGAGATGAAAGGTGGCTTTACTTTTCTCAATTGGCTATTCACGACTGGGCTGTAGAACACGTATTCACCACTGACATGGTTGTAAGAGAGTATTTGAACCAAAGAAATAAAATGGATAGTATGGAAAAGTCGACACTTGTCACTCGGCTTCAAACAGAATTGAAATGTCAAGAATGGCTTGAAAAATTCCTGAAATTGAAGGCAGCTAATCCAGGTGAAGAAAAGGTCATATATTTGATTCTAGCATCTAGTTACTCTAAAACATTGACATTACAATCTCAACTGGAACGGATTCCTGTGATTCTGGATCTACAAAAGTATCTCGCCACTTGCTCCATAACTCTGGACAAGATTGAGCAGTCAAATATTTGTGCGGCTGTACTGGAGCACCGCGTAAAATTTGAAGAACGCATACGGTCTAAAATCATGGAAAAGAAACGACAAATGGGTCAAATGATAACATCTTCTTTGGAGAACATTCAAAAACATTTTGCCCAACAGCAGAGAAAATGCACCCAAGATTTGGACGGGTATATAGCTCTTATCAAAACAAGAGGAAACTATACCAAGGTGGAGCAAATCTTGAAACTGGTGGAGGGACCAAGTCGTTTTGGTGATAATATGACCGGAACGGAAAATATTGTAAATGGCACTGTAAGATCGGTCTGTGGGGCCTTATCAGTCCTTTTTGTCGTTCTAAAGCCCAGATTCAAAATTCCAGATGCACTCACAGGTAATGCCCTGCATGATCATCATCGGTTCAGGCAAGACACAATGCGCGAGATTAATAGACAGATTGTGTTACTGGAGAAAGCTATTTCTGACGATAATGATTTGAAAGAGCCATTCTCAAAGTTTACAGAAAAGCTTCGTGTTACACTACAAGACATTTCCCCAGCCTCGGGTAAAAAGAAGGATAAGATTGATCAAAAATGGTTTCTTGCTTGTCTCCGGAAGTTGGAAGAAATTCGTGAAAAAATGCTTTTGGAGGTAAAAAGGAATCGTGGTTCGTGTGCAGCAGACAATGAAAAGAAAATTCGTCTACTGGATGATCTCTATTTGGATCTTCTAATGGCCGACACTGATTCTGAGCTGTACACCAAGACCAAGTCTTCCGTCTTCAAATCCATTGAAGAAAACTTTGGCGAAACGACAGAAACGAAATTTGCAAAAGATCGGAAAGCAGCCCTTGAAAAGAAATTTGTTACTACTATTGAGCATCTACTGGAGATGGTGCAGTCGGAACTTGAACGGGATGCCAAGCTTGGAGACAGGAAGTGGAAAGTAAAGGATGTACTGATGGAGGTGAAAGATTATCTTGGCTCGTTTGTGAAGGGGCTACCATCAGAACGAGACTTTCAACAGGGCTTCAAGAAAATTGAACGGGCAATTGGAATGCATGCCAGTTTATGGAAGTTTATTGGAGAGTGCGAAGGTAAACTAGAAATGGTGACTTTCCTGGGTAATACCAACATTACGAATATTGACAATGAGTTACAAGGTTACGAAATTGGTGAGAGGCTGAAATGGAAAGTTAAAGAAATTCAAGTTTTGACACAAGCCGAGCTCTTGCTCCTGGAATATGAAAAGATTCAAAGGGGGTTCTTACAGTGGGCTTTTCCATATGCAGGGAGATTTTTGGCTGGTGTAAAAAGTGAAATGGACCATATCCAAAATATATTACTCGGAAAATCTATGAATGTCACAGAAGAAGATATCACTAGAGCAGCGGAGAAATGTCGAAAAATTATCCTCTACTTCCAACAGATATACGAAAAAAGTTGTGCTGAGTCGACTCCAGAGGACGATGCCTGGTGTACTCACCAGTTTTTGTTGGAACCGGGTGCACACCCGTTTTATGTGTGGAGTCACAAAAAGTATAGGAATTTGATAAGAGGGTTGTTTCTTGGGTATCCTGTGAGATTTGTGGCGGACGTGAGAGAAAGTCCAAGGGGAATGGGCGCGGTGAAAGTGAACAAGAGCATTGAACTAAGATTCCTTTATAATGACCGGTCACAAAAGGAGTATCAACAGGAGCTGGATATTTTCCTTGTCAATTTTGTAGTAGAAATGACACATGAAGGTAGGTCCTGCTACAGGGTAGATTCGAAATACTACGTAATTAGCGGAGAGCCGTTGACACTGTTGGGCAATGTGGAAATAATGGGAATGAACGAGGGACAGGGTAGAGATGGAGGGAAAATTACTGAAAACGATACGAGACTGAAAATGAATGACTATGTGCTCAGTCCGTACACGCAATGGACTTTTAAGATGAGACTGGCTCATCCGGAACAGCACGCCAAGCCAAAGGAAATGTTTATTGAGTTAGCAGAGAAGTTTTCGCATTGTGTGGATTTGCACTTGGTGGGTAGGGGACGATATTTGGATGAGGAGGGGGAGGGATGGAAGAAAAAGAAGCCGACTGGAGTTGACAAATACTATGAGCAAGTGGAAACGCGAGATATTGAAAAGTTGATGGGGATGTGAATCCATAATTTGTACAAAAACTGTTACAAACAAATTGCAAAAGTGTGGTCAGTTCTTTACTAAACATTAAAATAATTATTATTGAACTCTTGTTTTATGTATGATGGGGTTATGTTTTATTGTCATTTCATTTTGCTCATTTTAAGGTTTTATCAATTTTTTTCAATGTAATGAAATGTCAGCTTTATATATGTTCAATGTCATTAAAATTGGCATATACAGGAGAAAGTAATTATTCATTCAGCTCATGAAAATAAAGTAAACCTGCATGAAGCAGCATTTATCCATGAAATAACTATTTATCCACGAAATAGTTTTACAATTGTAAATTATTAAATTAAATTACAATAAATGGTTTGTTAAATTGTTAAAGTGCTGTGTTTAATCATTACTAATGATAGATAGTCGATAAGAATAAATGTCTACCACAATCTACTAATTGTTTAGTTTCAACTTATGCGATAGCAGTAGTTTTTATTACTTAACCCTACAATAAATAAGGTTAAATCTTTCTGACATTTACTATAATTTACCAATTTGCTATATTACAGCCTATGAGGTAGGTAGGGTTTCTAACTAATCCTTTCCCCAGTAAATTTTCTGGGTTTTCCTACACCGACCACAATTACTATTACTAATACTAATACGGCCAATCTAACGATTTTGGCTCCATGGAAGAACATTTATGGAAGCTGGAAGAGCTCCATGGAAGCTCTGACATTTATGATACAATTGACAAATCCAAACATATCAATGCAGAAAAAATTGAATTTTTGAATTAAAAGATATTTTGAATTAAAAAAATTAAATCGGTATCTATGACCTTCCGTTCTAACTGTTGTGCTTATTATGCTTTCTACTACAAAAGCTGCGTTATACCTAACTTTTACCCTTTTGATTTGAAAAACATTAACATAATTCGAACTACACCTTTCAAAATTGCATTCCAAAAGAGAATCACAGAAATCTTCCTTATCGTGTAATGACTCCTGTAATAAAATCGAATCGGTCTACACGACCGTTTAAATCTATGCATCATGCTCCTCTGCCCCGGATACAAATTCCATTTTCCATGATATTTAAAACTACTCAATATTTTCAATCCGTTTGAGTGAACATGCCCACCCACCCACAAAACAAAAGTCCATGCAACTGCCGCTAACAAGGAAAACGGTGTTAGAATGATAACCACGAACAATCCCATTGATGTATTATAATGGATAAGAATACACAAACCGTACTACTACAAAGCTCAATGCGAAAACTTGTGTCGGAATGAAAAAATGCTCGATGGGCTCCAAAAGCTTTTCCTGGAGAAGATAAGCACTTCTGTATTCCAGCCGGAGTATAGAAGGGTCATTTCGAAATAAGGAGAGGCATTTATAAGTTGATTCCTTTCTCCCCAAACGTAGTTCCCGTAAAATAAATGGGACCACATAAACCCCATAAATGACAAACATTAAAATTGCTATCCATATTGCACAAGAAGCAACAACGATACTGTAAATGCTGTGGAGATGGATAATTGGCACTAACAAGAAATGATACCAGATAAAGTTATGGAAACTTTTTGGAAGAAAATGTCGAAGGAAAACGGGGTGATGTGAGAAAAGGACGTAGTAACCCGAAAAAAGTAGAACGGAGGCCGTGAAACCGCCGGACACAAGAAAAATTAAGATTAGTTCCTTCGCTTTACTTACTTTGCTAGTGTTTGGATTGAACGTGGGAAGATAAGTATCTGGATTTTAAAGATAAATAAATAGACTCATCAGAGAAGCCTTTCCGATTGACCCATTATTAGCAACATAATTAATAGCTTTACTTTTTACACGTTCCAGATAAATGAAGTATGCGTTGAAGGCAACCAGGCACTCGTCATGAAAAAACACGAATACAATTAATATTTCCGCTGGCACAAAATAAGTTTGACATAAAATATAAGAGATATTAAAGAAATAGAAATTTTGCTGTATGCAGAAACGCACGGTTTGTCCAATTGCTAAAAGCATCCACAAAAGCGTATTGAAAAAGTTCATTCTTGTCAAAAGTCGAGCTTGCTTACATCGAACAAAGAGAAGGGTATTTGCAGAAAATATGAAGGGAAATACACCCAGTTTTGCAAGGCAATAAGTAGTAAATTCTAAATATTTGTATAGAATAATACCAATCATTTTATTTTGTTTGGAAAAATAAGTTTCAACCACTAAACTTCTAGAGAGCAAGTGATAGATATATAGAACGCAGGTGCGAGCTACCTGTACTACAGTAAGGGAATTACAACTATAAAATTACATGAATAAATCCCATGATATAGATTGGTCTATAACAACATATAATTCATGGTAATATTTTTTTAATGTTTACAAATTGTTGCATATAAAACAATTTTCCAGTATTAAATTAATCGCAGTAATAAAACACTTT
>JAHZMV010002596.1:0-16228 GCA_027743765.1 Coecobrya sp. COE2 | reverse complement strand
ACAATCGTATCTAAAGTATACAAAGAGTATTAAGTTTAATTCTATTACACAACTAACAGTACTCATAAAAGCACCATAAAACAAATCGTCACTCGGTATCGACCTTTTCATGACTAGGAACAAGCTCATGTTTCGGCCTAATCCGTCCACTGGGTTCAGTCTTCGAGGTAAAGCGGATGGATATTTCTCGATCCCGCCAGGCAAAATGGGAATTTGGTCGACGAATGCGTGGCTAACTTCAATGATATTTTCATGAGGGGGACAGCGCTTCACTGTGTCAAAAATTCTACAGGAATTTATAACAAATTGATAAGCGTTAATAACTATATACTAAGGGTAGTGCTCTACAATCTTTAGTATAACAATTGAACTTACCCTCTGTCCAACTCATTTATGTTGTTCAAACTGATGGTTTGTGCAGGTACTATTTCACGAACCATTCCCCTGAAAATGGACGTAGCATTTGATTCAATGTCATAATTAAAAAGCATTTTCACAGCCAATGATTCGTTCCTGTTAGCATTATCGGTAGCACTGCTATTTGAATCCGCTTGTAGGGGTTTGGCCCACTCTGCTGAATAAACTGCTGCATTGCAACCCTGTTTAATGAGGCTCCCAAATCTGAGATCTCTGACAGAGACCGTACCCTCAGGTTGAATTACTTCTGCTCCCACAGTCTTGCTTTTCTGTTTTGCTTGTTTCAACATAGACTCTCGAATTTCCCAACACAAGTTATCAAACTCGCTCTCCTGGGTTAACATTCCTGTTGTACCGGCAGCCAATGAAACCCCAACAAGAGCAAAAAATGGACGAGAGTCCCCGTACAGTAAACGCTGTGCTGTTTGTTTGGCAATTTGATCGTTTTTGGTCACTCTACTCAAGATATTGTTGATAAATATTTTCCTAAGAAATGTTAACAATGATGTCAGTAATTAAGTAATGCAAACATATTATAATAGATTTGTAGGAAAACTTGATAGGCTTAATTTCCAACGCACCTGACTTCCTGACCAACCCAATGAAGGGCAGATGCCGGGGAAGCTGGCCTTGCTGCATTTCCAGAAATTCTTCCAACTACAGAAGAATTGGAAAGCTCTGGCAATGAGAGGGACGGAGAAGGAGCATTTCTAATTGAGAGGGGATTAGCGCTTCCTCCACCGTAACTTTTTCCCCGCGGAGGTAACTCAATCTTTAAAAATCTCCAATCCGCTTGCCCTCCGTTATAACAACGATGATATCCAAAAAGTTGGTACTCCGAAAGTAGCGCCCGTCCCTGACAGATGAGCCTCTTAAGAAATGACATTTCCTTCCACCTTCGTTTGCCTTGTTTGTTTGCCGCAGATACTAGCTTTAGCAACATTTCTCCAGATTACATGCTGTAGAATTCTACAAGTTTAGGCTGCGTCACCAACCTGTGGTTAACCCTAAAAACATTAAATTATTGTCAACAGTCACGTAATGTTCAATGATTTGGGAACGCTTGTGGATTTCAAGTGATTCATCGTACAGTACAGTACATGCAACGTGAAGATTTTCAACAGTAATACACACTAATTTACTTTCAAAGAGTGACAACAAGCATACAATATTAATGGCATTTTAATGATTTGTATAATCACAATAAGNGTCAACAGTCACGTAATGTTCAATGATTTGGGAACGCTTGTGGATTTCAAGTGATTCATCGCACAGTACAGTACATGCAACGTGAAGATTTTCAACAGTAATACACACTAATTTACTTTCAAAGAGTGACAACAAGCATACAATATTAATGGCATTTTAATGATTTGTATAATCACAATAAGTTTTTGTAGGTAGTTTCCTACTCTTATATTAAGTTTGTAAAACCACAACCAAAGAAATACACCAAACAGACACAAAGAATGCATGTGCATATATTACTTTAGCTTAAAAAGGTATCAAATATTTAATCATAAACCTAGCAGCGGTAACAAAACCCGTTCATTTACCACATTACCTTGTGGTTAAACTTAAAACTTCATCCGTTAAATATGTACTGGTTATTATAAGCCCAACTTTCAAACCAATGACTAATGACTTTAACTATAATTGAAACTACACAAGTTTAACGAATCTAACTAAACTAGGTTTAGAGATCACCCTCCAATTTACAACGCAAAATCGCACAAATATAAAAAGCATTTATTTATTTAACTCCTAAAACATAAATATCTTGATGCACCCTTACAACCATTTTGCTCAATGTCATTTTTTAAAACGTCTTCAAACGCCTTATTTCACACTTTAAATTAAAGTCTAGAATATGCCAAGCGTAACAACTTTAACTAACCTTCTTAAATGATCCAAAATTAATAATGACTCACTGGTTTAAGTTAACTTTTCACTTAGAAAATGACAGTTTAAAAGGTTGCACAGCTGACGGGATATTCAGATGAGAGGTTTGTTATTGTTTGGAGGACAGAGAAAGGAAGTTGGGTGCAGCGCAGAGGACGCAGAGTACAAAGTACACAACATCTACCTACCTCTCTACCATCGCATTAGGCTCGCATCCCAAAATCTCAGAGAAGCTTATAGAAATGAGATAGGACGTTAAATTGCAAGCTATATTGTGTGCAGTACAGCGCATTTATGCACTGGGGCAACGAGCGACATGATAAGTTTTGCAATCATTGGCGTCAGGGGCCGAGATCCGCGTTTTCTAGATGCTTTCAAGTAATTGTGAAAGTTCTAAAATATTTAAAAATGCTGGTAAAGATATGATTATTTTATTTTATTATGCAAAATTGAGCACACTATATAAAACATGACGGATTAGAGGATATGTAGAGGGTTCTCTGAGACGAAAAAATTATTATTTTTATTTGTGCTTTGTCATCAGTGTAATTAAATATTTTATAATTTAAGTATAATATATTTATGTTTTATCATGTAGTAATCATAAGTTTTATCATAGAATAAGTCAAGTAGTAATCATGATAGATAAATGCATTATTGATATAATGGCAAACATTTTATTTTTATACATACTTGCATAGGTTTAATGTATTTTTTGTTCTGTCAATAATTATTATTACTTACTTTAATTAATTTAACCTTTAACGTTGCGCTTGAAACCTTGTTGCAGCAAATCAACTTAAAAGGTAGTAATACAAAATGTTATATTTAAGGTCATAGGAAGATTTAATTGTGTGATGTAGTAAGTCGTTATGATGTTTAAAGAAGAAAACCTAATATTTTGAGATAAGGTGAAAGTTGACTTGACTTATTGGTAGATTATTATGGCATACGTTAGCTGAGTACTTAATAGTAGCAAGTAATATTAAATTGTAATATTTTACATGAAGATCAAAAATGACTAGACTACATTATACAAATAGTTGTGTAACAAACATAGTACATATTAATTATGGGAACTAACAAGATATAACAACAAAATGTTCTTAACGTTTTACAAAATGATGACTTTAATCGGCACTCAGGATTATATGAACACTCCGCCGTGATAACTATTTATGAATTAGTGAAATAACAGTATGGTTTTAAATCACTAACTGTACTTTCTTATATACGAAGCCTAGAAAGGAGAAATATGGATTGATTGGCTTCTTTAAATTTCCTGACTGGAAAACCTCTGATTTTTACAACTTTAGAATTTATTTTATATTGATGTATGTACAAAAACATTAAATCGGTATACGTAGGTATAATGATTGATAAGCACTTCTTTATAATTTACGATTAATATTTGATACACTTCTCCTACTCATTTTTACAAGTTGCACCATCGCATCGTCATACACACTATCACTGAAGAAGTGACAATCACAGAAACGAAGGACTACTATACACGCTGTTCTTAATTTCTAAAAAAGTATAGCACTAATTGTAAGTAGCACTTATTAAACATTTTGTTTGATTTTTTATCTTTTTCATACTTTAGCCGTATAAAAGTTTCATAAAAGCGAGATTCGAAGGTTCTTTTTACGGGCTATACACATTGAGTTGAGTAATCAGAGGATGACGGACTGTGGTAACTAATTTAAACTGAGAGATCAGATACGGTGACTAAATAAAAATACTTGCATGCATACTAACTACCCAAATGGTACATGGCACTGAAGAATAAACCGCAAGCAAGCGGAGTAGAGATAGGGAATATGCGCTAGGTTTAGAAATTGCGTGCTTGTAAATAAGGCAAAAATGACAAGATTTAGCAGTACATCGAAGACCTTTTACTCCCCCACAACCAGGGTAGAGACGTTTCGTCCTCAAATTTGATTGACTTCATCCACGAAGGATAATGATTGGACTATAACTTTTCTTACAAATGAAAATTTTACGTATTTGAAGTAAGTCAGCCAATTAAAAAAACAAAAAAAATCAAATTGATGAAAAACAGCCAGCAATCTCAAGTACATACTGCTAGCGCATAAATACTTCCTTATTACAAACAACTTATTAAAGAGCTACTTCAGCTACTCACTGTGTGCATACCGTTTTGCATAATACTTGTCGTGATATTTCATTTATTTCACTGGAAATTCTGGCCAGTAGTTGATGTGGTATCGGTGAGTCGATCCTTCGAATAATCTATCCAACCAGTTTGGAAGATTGTCTAACAAATGACTTGTAAACAATACGCCAATATTTTCCTGAGCAGGAGCGGCCTGTCCATCAAATAAACATATTTTCAACTTTATAACATTCGCAGAAACTATTGAATTTATAACAAGCATAATATTATGCACCCACCTGTGTTCTTTCACTACCGCGTTCAACATCAGAGCATTCATCACTGCTGTTTTCCGAGTCAAATCCTAAAAATCCGCCATTCCGATATCCAGAACCAGCTCGTCTCTAAGAAGTGCAAACGAAAAATGAAATGAATTGGTCGGGATGAAAAATATTATGCATACATTTTATTTTATGTACAAAGTTCACACTAACCCTCGGGGGACCAGCCGTCGGAAGAGTTCAAGACTCAAAAGAAGTAACTGCTTATACCAACTCAATCCACCTCCACGATCAACATGCATATATCCAAACTGAAGGGATTTGTTTCTAAATTGACAGCAAACCATTTGTACTTTTTATTAAACTCATAAAAGGGATCTAGTTGTAAAATAATTCAACTTAGCAGATGGACGTACTTCCGGTAAGGCCAAACACATCTCTGAAATTTCGGCAAAAGTTCCGCTTTCGTATCATTGTCCAAGAGGAGAACGACTGTGCGACATCCAGGTTTAATCAAACGTACAAGTCCATTGTAAGTTTCCCCACGCATTTCGTGAATTCTGCACTCTGGATTATGCGTTATTGATTGAAGAGCAGAGTTGGGCCGGGTGGTTGTCGTATTTTGGGCGGCAGGTCTTGCAGTTGCTGGTCGTTGTACTCGTTGAGCATCTGCATTGGCTTTGGCAAGGATGCTCTCTTCTTCCAAGCGCCTGCGTTTGTCATAAGGTATTAATTAAAATAAAATTCACGCCAACTTCGCTGTATTAGGGTAAAATTTTAGAAACAATATTAGGCCAGGTAGCACATACACAAGATAAGCCATGATAAATCCGCCAGCAACTATGAACAGCACCGTTGCCACTAATGATGTAGCCTGGATCACCATCTCGCGAGTAATTTGTCCCCTTAAGAAATCCATTGTAAGTGAAATCTTGCGAAGTACTTTCGAGAAAATGCTGCGAGCATGTTCGTCTGTCAATTCTTTGATTTCGACATGGTATGCCAGTGGACTTCTATCCGTCATTAGACGATACAAAACATTATCTAATCGCTGGGCTGAAGCGTTAGAGCCATCCCAACCCCCATCCATCCATTCATATGATAACCGCTTTTTGTCTTGCCTCCAGATTATCAAAAGGTTAGTCTCTTTTGTATTCCCTACAAAAATCATTACATGATCACAATACCAGTAAGGATGAAAATGAAAAATTAGAAAAGCAGGCATTAAAACATACCCGAGGATAATGCAGAAATGAAATCTCGTTGTTTATCTTCATAGACGTAGGCGAACCGTACTCTTGAAGGTAATTTGGGACGAGTCGCGTACTGTCTCAACTGTTCAACTTTGTCTTCGTCATGAACTCTTGAGGTATCTCGTGTTAAGAATACGACGCAAAGACGACGTCGATAAACTGAAGATTCTGTGGGACAGATGGTGTCCATTATAGCCTATAGAAAGACAAATCAATTTTAGGACAGTTTGAAAAATTAGGTTTTAGAAAATAATGATACACGCATTAAATGAGGAGTATATTTTAAATTACCTGAGAAGATAACCTTGGAAGATTCAAAAACTTATTATTCTCCACTAGATCTTTCATGAGTTTGTGAGGAATATCGGCCATACTGAGCGATGCTACTGGTTTCGCATATTCTTTAAATACAAGGATACTGTCCAATCCTTTGGGTACACCAAAACGACGTATCAGGTCGGGAGATTCGTCCGTTTTAATTATGCTAGATAAAATACAGGAGATGAGTTAACATCATTTGAATATTACACATTATTACTTTGAATTATGTCTTACCCAAATGCTGCTCGCTCTCTATATTGAAAAGCCAATAACAAGTAACGTAAGCGAATTAGTGGTGTTGAGCCAAATATAATCACACGGATTCTATTATCCCACCAAGAATTCAAGAATAAGTCGACATTGGTTTGGTCCAGATGAGTAATTAAGTCGTAAGGTAACTTTGAACGAATGAAACCTAGAGATATTTAAAGGTAGTCCATTAGCAAACTAAATTAGTGCTTAACATAGGTGTGATAATAATAAAATACTTACCAATGACCTTACTGGCACTGATAACTGTTTCTCGATAATGATAAGGATGGGAATCAATAACTAAAACTACTGCTGGAACTGCTGATATTCCCATTCTTCTAGCCACCACCCTTTCACGTTCAGCATGAACACACGCCACATCCATCTGCATAGATAGAATCGAAACAGTTTAATTCAAACATCAATCATAGTGATTAACAGTCAAAATACCATCTGAATTCCACATCGACCTACCCCAACATTCGACAACTCCTCCGAAATACTACGCCATGTTGGAGCAGCTCGTGCACATCCAGTGCACCAATCTCCATAAAATAAAAGCAGTTGAGGCACAATATTTGATCGAGGCAACACAGTTTGGTCAAATGTCCTGAAACAAAAAATGTTTGCATGAATATATAAAATCCTTTAATCTTTTGAAAGTCAATCTTTCTTTAGAACTTACTTGGAAGTGATACTTTGCTTGTGCAAGTATGATATCCCATCCGCAAATGGGAAATGAAATGACCCACCCGTCGTAAACGTTAATATCTCATCAATAGGATCAAACTTATGAAAATTTGAGTAGTCAGGCCTAGGATTTAGGTTGGGAGACTCTTCGGTTATCCCATGTTGATCGTATAGCCTCCGCCTTTCCGGGTCTGATAATAACTACAAAAAACCAACACATTCTCATCAAGTATGCCTTCCTTTGCAACCTTTAAAATATGTGCATATTTATGCAAAAATACCTCATACGCTGACTTGATCTGAACAAACTTATCCCCCGCCTCTGGATCCGTGTTCTTATCAGGATGCCACAGCACAACAAGCTGCTTATACGCTTTCCTTATATCCTGCGGACTTGCTGACCTCTTTAGCCCCAGCACATCGTAAGGGTCAAACGACCCTGAGCCAGTGGCTACTCCATACACAGTATTTACAAACACCCCAGCGAACACAATCCCAACAACTCCAAAAATTAGAAAATTCTGGCGTAGGAGGGGAAAAGTCCCCTTGTTAGTCCTCATTATTTATTTTCTCTCTCACACACGCTTCCTTTCATTCACAAAGTTTACCTACTACTTAAATATCGCCACACAAACAAGTAATTAAGCATTTAATTGTTAGATTTATCTTTACTCCTAATCATTAGTTCGCAATCATTCCCTTCCCCTCTCCACCTCCCCAAAAACGTTACAAGATCAGCACCATTTTAATTTCCTAATCAGGTCTAAATTTTCCTCCTTCGTTACGTATAACGCAGCAGCGCACAGATTTTAATACACTTCCCCTCAGTAATTAATTAACTTAGCAATTTTGCCTTCCACCAATTAAAGTCTCACGAGAGGAGAGAGAAGAAAGGAACAAAAACAAGAGCTGCTGCTGGATGATGGATCAGCAGGGATGGTTTCCCATCACATAAACCACAACCACCTATCCAGCCAGTCGTAGAGCGGTCCTCGCTCGCGAAAAACCCGATTTTTGTTTCATGCTAGCCATTCGTTCGGTTTATGGATTGGATTTTAAGCATGTTTTGGATGTATGTATGATCATCATCAACTTTGGAAGTTCCAATTTGGAACAAAAATGCATGCTTTCTTTATGACCATCTAGTATAATACCCGCTTCCAATGAATGGCCAAAACGGTACAAATAGTACAAAGTATCGGACTTGGAAATGACTAAATTCTCTCTTGTTGCTTTACTGGTTCGTCAGAAGGATTTTTGATTTGCAATTATTTGTTGCTGCACGTGAATGTTTGATTTGACTGGGAAATATTGGTGTAATTGGGCAGTTTCTCCGTATATCATTGAGAGCCAGGTAATTTGGGCGAGAAAGCAGAGAGGAGAAAGCATGTAGATTATTTAGGTGGAAAGAGATTCTGGGAAATTGATGAGAATGCGAGGGTATGCATGTGTACTACTGCGTACATGAAAACTAAGATTCGGGATAGTCTGTATTTTTTTGTAATTGAATAAATAAGGTGAGTATATTTGGATAATAATATGATATGTCATGTATCGCGATGTGGGAAAATGGACTAGTTAACGAGAAGTTTTGGTATCATTATCATTTTTGTCGCTTGATTTTATGTGGGTGGGTGGATTAGAATTTATGTAGTGCAGAACTAGAATGACTGGTTGCATGAAACAAGCTTGCAGTCGTAAGTCGTATAAAAAGATGTAGTCATTAAATTGCATGAATGAAGAGATCAGCTTTGAATGTCCAAATTCGTATAATTGGAGTGTTGTAACGAATGATATTCAAATTAATTCAAGGTTTGAAGTGTTTTAAAGTACGGTTTAATGCTTTCTTGAAATATAGGAAGATCAACTTGTGCATAATTTTAATATGGGTCACACGTTATACGGAATCGGTGATATCCTTGGGTTCATATCATATTATAAACATGCACATGTGCATGTATGTAACAGTAGACGGAATGAAAGGACTGTTGCTGTAGATTTCAGCTAGATAATATGTATGTGTGTATTCAAAAAGCTGTTGGAATTTGTAATTTGGGAGAACATATTTTTCCATTCGGGTAAAATACCGAGTTCTCGGAACAGCGAAACAAAAGTTCGTTCCACTGCAAATGCTTATGAACAAAGAGCACTTTTGTAGCATATTGCGGAACAACGGGAGGCCTACAACTACAAATGTAGTAGTTCCTTCGTGCATTGATGAACTGAATGAAATTTATGAAACTTTATTGTACAGTACATGTGGAAATATTGCACATGGTGCATGAAATGTTTTACTTAATTTCATTTTTGTGTGCTATTTTCCATTTGATCACGAAAAATCTTTTACTCTCAATCTGATTTTAAGTAGAAATTTTTGCACGTTAACAAGCGACTACAAGTCAACAATGTGCTTCGAAGGAATTACTTTGACATACAATTTTGACTTTTTTTTCAAACAATGCAAAAATCATGTATGAAGCAAGAAACAATTGTTATCACAATTATGACTTGACTTTGGCAGAAAATGTGTGAATATTATTGTAGGAAAATGCAACGTTCCCTTTAACCTAGATAATCTCAAGCGTGATATATATATAAGCTGTTAGTTAGTAGAGGTCGTCACTTCATTCAAGGAGTTACTTATACTATCAACTATGTATCTGGACGTGTATACGTAGCTGTGAGTCCGTCATCACGTATTGTCTATTGATTAATGAAATGTCTTCGCTTCTTCTTCTGTTTTGCAAAACTGATCATGCAGAGATCGTTTTGAGGACAACAATGTCTTATTAGAGATTTTATCGAAAAATGAACACTTACTTGCAGTTAATAATGTTAATGGGCATATAGGTAAACAAGCTATATAATATAATACGAGCAAGTGCTCTAAAGCTCTTAAGACAATGTAAGTGGAAGTCGCAATCGCACTAACGGATACTGAACTGAGCCACTTGGATGCGCTTTCGTTGCACATTTTTTTAGCGTAATAGACTACTGGTATTAATTGTGTAAGATGTAATTATACATTTATAAGCGTCTTCATATAAATGTAGTAAATACATACCTGTGCATAATTCAGCGTGACAATAATTCTTCGTTATGAATGCATTTTATACGGAAAACGGAAGCCTTCCTATAGGTACTTCTAACTTCCGTTTCTGTAGACATATACCTGTCTCACATGTCAAGGTTAATTGTATTATAGGTGAAATGTTACGGTTATAGTTACATACATAATTACCCATTAACCAACATATTATGCGTAATATCATAATAATCTAAGATAAAAATCATTAAAATCAGTTCAGCAATGCGTACTTCTTTGTTTATCATATGTAGTTTACTTACTGCTACACACTGACATTGCAACAGTAGTAAACTGTCAAGAGACTGATGATGCATGGCTTGATGATCTACAAGTAAATCCTTGACACGGCAATAATTTATGCAGGTTGAGAGTTGATGTAATCTTCTTCAATCAATCTGTTGAAGGAACATGCAGGATTACAGCCTAAAACAAAAATATTTGCTAAAGCTAATCCAAGTTAAAACAACAGCCAAAATATAATAGAATTGCCCTAATTGCTCACTATTTGGATTCTTTGGTAAAAATCAATAAAGGGTTTGCATTGTATTGTAGCAGGCCAAAATGACATGTCGATTAGTTAACTTTATGCTGTTAAAAAGTAAACAATTATCTTACCAGTCAGGATTAGACTGGAATGGGGCATTGTGAACTTTTAGTAATTTATTGTAAAGGAGAGTGAAAGTATTAAAAGCCATAACGGGTCCTACTTTTAGAGTAGCAAACCATAACAAGTGCCCTTAAACTACAAATCCGTCTAGTTGTTCATCTCTTGCCAAAATGGATTCTGTCTTTGTTCCACCGTCATCACCACTTGGAACTGTGATGACTGGAGTCACAGCCATTTTTCTGGCTACTAGTTACCGGCTTCTTCCGTCCATTATCTCAGATTACGCCAACGTGGACAAAATGGGTGCACTAAACACTCCACATTATAACATTTTTGCTCCGGAGGAATTTGACTTTATAGTGGGTGGGTATGATCATATTTGTTAATGTGATGTATGTAAATATAAAATCTACGTAAAGTCACATTATATCACTTCCTGATAATTTCTTCTTTCCTTTTTGAAAAAGTTGGTGCTGGTTCTGCGGGTTCATTAGTTGCAAATCGTCTATCAAGACATTTTAAAACGCTGCTTTTGGAAAGTGGTGGGGTCCCCTTCCCTCTACAAAATGTTCCAGCGTTTGCACCTGTAATGATCGGCCACAAAGATCTCGACTGGCGATATTACACAGTGCCCCAAGCTTATAGCTGCATGTCATTATCAAACAGGGTATAAAAAAATTTGATTTTCTTTTTGGATTTTTAATAAAAATTTTCTTTCATAACGCTTGTTTAACATTTCATTGTTAAAATCCTCAGTCCAGTTACTGGCCACGAGGAAAAGGTCTTGGAGGAACCAGTCTCCTCAACTTCATGGCTTGGAATCGTGGACATCCTGTGGATTATGATAAGTGGGCTCAGATGACAGATGACGAAAGATGGAGTTATGATGAGCTTCTTCCTTTCTTCAAAAAAACGGAACGTTATTCAGGAAATGGAAACGGTATTCATTCATGGACTATTCAGGTGTCAATGAATCAATGGAAATGAGTAAAACATTTAGCATTTTTCTTCCTGTGCAGAGGCATACCACGGATACAAAGGTGAAATGACTATCTCTCCCGTACCTTATAAACCTCTTGTAAAATATTTTCTTGGAGCAGCGGAGGAAATGAGCTACCCGATAGGAGATTTAAATGCTCCCTACAATGAAGTGTTTAACGAACATTGCTTTAACCATCTGAATGGAGAAAGACGAAGTGCCTACCTTGCTTTCATTCGCCCTCTTGAGCAAGAATGGAGAAGTGGTTTGACCATTCGAAAATACGCTTATACTACGAAGGTGCTACATTAAAACATTCACTTAACTTTGAGTTGAGATGACCAAGTGAAAAGTGCCTGTAAACTTTTAGCAATTAAACTATCAAACATATTCACAGGTTTTAATACAGGACCACAAACCACACAGAGCTTACGGAGTAGAGTATGAACAAGGTGAGCAGGTGTATACAGCTATTGCAAGACGTGAGGTTATCATATCCGGTGGAGCAATAAATTCCCCTAAACTTTTGATGCTATCAGGGGTTGGGCCTGCCAAACACCTGGAGCAAGTTGGGGTAAAGCAAGACAGACTCATTCCAATTAATAATGTAATCATTTCAATTGCTACATGATTTAAAAGCATCAATCAATTTTTCAGATTAAACCAATAGTGGATTTACCAGGTGTTGGTCAAAATCTTATGGACCATGTCTCCACACTTGTCGGGCCATTTACCTGCGATAACTCTCCCGAATCACCGGAGCATTTAACTTATCTTCCAACTCGGGACTCCCGTGCATCCAACGTTGTCGAATTCCTTACTAGAGGTCAAGGTCCTCTGACTCAAAGCGGAAGCATGGCATCCGGTTTTATTCGTTCAGACCTCGCCGACAACTTTAGACATGCCAATGGGAGTGAAAGTATCTGGCCAGATATCCAACTTCTTCTAATTGGAATTCCACAGGACAATGATGGTCTGCTTACGCTGACAAAAATGTTCAATTTGGAGCCATCCATTGCCAAGGAATACTATGGTCCCGTTCTAAATCAGGATTCCTTCAGTGTAATGACAGTTGTCGCCAGACCCAAGTCAAGAGGTACTATTCTACTGGCCAGCAAAAATCCGTTCGAGGATCCTATCATAGATCCAAACTATTATAGCCAACAGGACGACATGAAAGTTATGTTAAAGGCAATTTCAAAAGCACTTAAGCTGGTTGAAACTACCAAATCATTTTCTAAAATTGGTGCAAAACTGCTAAAAAATCCGTTCCCATCTTGTAGGCATGTAGAATATAGAAGCGAAGCGTATTGGGAATGTTTTGCAAGAGAATATACGATATCTGTTTATCATCCCTCGGGAACATGTGCTATGGGGAAAGTTGAGGATGTGAACAGTGTGGTCGACTCCTCGTTGAAAGTGAAAGGGATAGCGGATCTAAGAGTTATTGATGCATCTGTCATGCCGCAAATTGTAACGAGTAACATTAACCCAGCATGCACAGTGATTGCCGAAAGGGGTGCTCAAATGATTTTAGACGAACATTTCAGTCGAGCGTAGCAGCAGGTAGACTAAGAGAATGAATTATAATTAAATTGTTGTATATATAGTCAAACAAATAAAATAATGATGTTAATTAAGCCCAACAATAAAAAGTAAGTGGTTTTGTTGTAATTGAATTTCCTTTCGTATCTATTCCCATTTTCACACAAATGCTAGTAGTAAAAGAATAAAGAGGACCAGCATGATCATGATTGACTTAATTACGTTTTTGCATTCCATTTCCTCCCCTTTTTACAACACTTGTTAGGTTTCAACAAATTAATTTGGTATATTTTTCTCCGAATATATACAATTTAGTATACCACAATAAACAGTTGCGAAAGAAAGACATTTTTTCATATTGTATCACGATCACACAGGATGATATTGCATAAACAAAAATGATTTGATTGGAATGTGGTTTTTCATTACGACCAAATTAATTTTAATATTTTAATGTTACTTTTAATAATTGTAGATTATTATGTCTTTTTATGTTTTCAAAATCACGAATGCATTATTTTCATGTCTCGTTTAGAGGGTTTTGTTGTCAAAATAAATCATGAGAAACTAGGCTGTAATATTATCACAGAAGACATTAATAAGATATAGTCTTCATAAATCACGAAATCCAACAGAAGTGACCAGTGATTTTTAGTGATATGCTTTACGCAACATTGCATAGCAGAACAATGGGTTTCCTATACACCTTATTAACTGGAAACAAAATACACAAAAGAACAACAACGGCATCAGTAACTTTTACGGCTTCGTCTTTATGCTTACTTCACTCTTTTTTATCAATCTCCACCGGGCGGGGTGGAATGTGAAGAAGGCATGAGTAAAAAACATGCGATGGCAATGTGGATCCCTGGTTGATTACAACATGCGAGGAGCATGGAAATCATTGGAATACGAAGAAAAGACAGGTTATCCCCACAAAAGACTGTATCGCGTAGGATGAAGAAGCAGCCTGTCAAAGTCAAAAACTCAAGCCTGTGGCTTGTTCTGAATTCTTATGATAATATGGATATTATATTATATGTTATACCTATATTATGCATACATTATGTGAGGATCTTATGATATACAAATCTATACGTAATCATCATAGTTTTTTCAGTGGCATGATTATTGCATCACTCACCTGTACGGTTTTATACACTTTCACGTTTCCTACTTTTATTTCCTTTTACTTTTGTAAAGAAAAAGTGTGCAGACAAAACGCAGGAAAAGTCATGCCTGTCCCGCTTATTACTTTTTCTTCATCAGCAGCATGATTCCCGTGATGCTACAACCATGAGAAACCTAACCTGAACAAAGCTTCAACAAAGCTTTATAGGTAATCATGCCTACTTCTTGTGCTCCCAGAGTTCTCATGATGTTGCTGGATGACGTAAATCTGGCAGGTAAGGCTATACGGTGAAAGAAAAGTAATATATGTAGCGAGTGAAAAGTCAGAAAGTTGTTCGGTCCTCTGCAGGTTTTTTGTGTATTTTTCTAGTGCGAGCGCTTGCGCTTATATCACGTTTTATTCCTACATAACATCTCTCAATATGACATCTCCGTCTACATGATTTATTTCAACACTTATGCAATGCAACTCTGAGAAAAATATAAACTGTCATATAAAAAGGAAGAGAAAGCGGCTTCCGTACAATATTCTGTGATCACTATAAATTTCCTTCATTTGCAATTTACCTTGTCTACTGGAGAAAGTGCCTCCTGAGGAGAAAGATGTCACGATATTCTATCAATGGCTTGCTGAGGAATGACAGTGATGAAGATACTGAAGATAATGGCGAAGTTACATCCACTGGAAACATTTCTTCAGCTTTACCCACCTCAGATCGGTCAATGTCTCCTCATTACCACGATCAATTCCAAGGTCACTTGTTACATCATGGCAATTCACACGTGAACCAACCCCGTTATTTTCACCATCCGCATCAACAGCTTTTTAATTACGATCAACAAGTTTCCACTGCTGCGACAAATCACATTGTGACAAGTTCCAGTGGAGCAGTGTCTAGTTCAGTGCTTTGTCTTGATAGTAGCAGTGTTAACGGGAGTCATACTGACACGTCATCTCCCCCTCCACCTGCATCCCCTGCAAACTTTCAACCACAGTTGGTGGAACATCATGACCAATCTCGTGTTCTACTAGCCACAACAGTTCAACGAAGCAATTCTTCACCCATTTCCACCAAGTACAGTAAGTTAATCATTATAACCATCAAAATCCGATCAAAAATATTCCTTTGTCATTTATTTTCAATCTTTCTCATATCAATTTACAAAAATAAACATGAAAGGGGCATTTTGCAATTCTTGAGTTTACAACAAACTGTAATGAGTTGTTGCAGCGGAAGTGTGTACTATAGTTAGCTCTACATTATGCTTCAGGCTATTAGCTGTCAAGCTGTGAAAATAAAAGGCATACTTCATGTTATCGGGACATGCTTCCTAGTTCATATTGCTACTTTCATGGAATATTCTCATTTCTTTTACTATGTATATGTAGTAATAAAATAGAGTGTATGCGTAAAACCGACTATAAATATGTTTGTGCTTTTGAAACTTGCGTTCAAACCGGACATCAGAGAGTTTCCCTAAATTCCAAATATAAAGAATTGATCTTTCTTTAAGTGGATATCCACAAAATATCATATCCCATTCTTCAAACTGCCATCTAAAAATACAAGCTAGACTGGAGGTAAACAAAAATGCAGAAAGTGGATTTTGAAACCGTACAAATGTTCAGTAGAGAAGGAGTG
>JAHZMV010002595.1:1374-24355 GCA_027743765.1 Coecobrya sp. COE2 | reverse complement strand
AAATAAACCAACTCTAAGAGTGCCTTCGACTTTACCAACAGTGAAGTTGGTTGAAACAAAGGCGAGAAGAATATGGATGAAGAAAGGAATAAGCCAACTTGCTACTACTACACATCGTCTTTTTTCAGCCCTTCCTTGCGTATTTTATCATAATGCCTTATTGGTTTCTCTGTGTGTTCTACTACCACCACCAAGCTTTAAATAGAATCACGTTACGTACATATATTTATGCTCACAATTACGTCGAGGTGGTTTAATTAGCACGCCAAAATCAAAATAAGTCAGTTTATGACTTTTTCTATGCAAATCAGTAAAGAAGTTGCACACATCCGTGGCGTTCGGTAGATTGCATAATAAGAGAGAAGGGCCGCAAAAAATCTCATTAACTTACGACGTTATAGAGACGACGCAATGAAGCCAAGAATCTGTGTGCTGCTGCAGAAGAGAGAATCGGCTTATCAAATCGATTAATTTTTCGTCTTTCCAAATGATGTGAGATGCAAATGACGTGTTGCACGATGATGAGCATTCCTACTACTGAAATATTGTAAAAACGCTCTCTGAAGAAGCAAAGGCGTGGCTCACTTTACCGTGTCACATCGTTTCTTTTTGTCTTGTCTGCTGTTTAAAAAACATTAATTTACGCTGGTTGCTCTCATGTTACACTTTATTGGCAATACATTCCACAAAAACCCAAGTACAAACTTCCTCTTTTCATTTTTCATAACTTTAGTATCATCGCCATAACGTGTAGATATGCATGACAAGCTGTACGCAAATATGAACAGACTAGTCTTGCAGATAAATAAAAATAAGTAAACACAACACATCACGTTGTTTGTAATGATAATGACGAGAATAATATGATTGTTTCGTTGGTGGTATACCAATATCAATATTAATGGTTCTACATAACGGTGGCAGAGAAGAAAAAGGAGAGTTTGCATGTCTCTCTCCTTCTTTGCTTGTCTGTCTCTAAAAAATATTTATTGCTTCTTTCTTCAACAATGTTACAAAAGGTACTACCTACAACAACAAAGGATCATTACTCCCGCAAGGAGAAAATTGTCTTTGATACATAAAAATATTATTTCATATTGCAGCAATGATCGTTATCTGTAAAGAAGCATATTATAAAACATTTGGAAGAAAGGTGTTTATTCAAAAGTTCATACGTACTTTCCTTTGCAATTCAGATCTATTTCATCGTCACTATTACAACGGATTTATATTTTATCTAGTATTACACGGAAAGAAATTAGTAATTCAAATAGTTTCCTTTTAGAAAAAAAGTATGTAGCGATTTTTTTTGTCTTGGCATCAGCTAATTTGATATTATCCTATCTATATCATTTTTTTCATTTTGTGTAGACGCACATTTACGGGCGGTTAATTCAGGAATGTATGACTTTCTGTGTAATAATAATAATTATACTGCTCCATTCCATCCAACACGATCGGTTGTGGTAATGATGAGCTATACAAGTCGTTTTTGCTTAGTTTTCCAACAAAAAAACAACAATATTTTCCTCCTTGCTGATATACATCTTGAATTTTCAAGAGCGTTCTTCAAGCTAAAAAAAATCCACGTTTTATAACCGTTTTAAAGTTTAAACTTTGCAAAAAAAAAAGAGTTCGACAATACCAAGTTGGTTGAAAGGAAGAAAAAAGATAAATGGCGAGCCTCTTCCGTTTGCACAATGAAGAAAGGTACAATTTCGAAAAGGAGCAGGAGGCAGGAGCGGTAAAAACAATAATAAAAACTAAATGTTAATGATGAGTAAGAAGACGCCTTAATACATACAAACAACTTAGCTCTCAGAGAGAGAGAGAGACCATCAAACTCAACTGAATCTCTCATATTATATGAGTCAGAAATTCTCGATGCTACAATAATAATATGGGGTGATGCCGAAGTATGCGGAGATCTCACCTGTGTGTTATATATGACGTGCTGGTTATTGCAATTTAAATATATAGTAGATGAGTAGCAATAACGTAAAAAGGAACGCCGTAAAAATTACCGTGAAGCGTTAATAGCGCTGGCTTTACCGAAAATGTTTATGGAGGGGCTTTTGTATGTACGAGCGAGCGAGGAAATCTCGCCTCCCTTCAAATCATACTCAGATGATGATGAGGAGTTGCCATTTTTTATTGCAAAAAAGGTAATCTGAATAAGCACATAACTCTCTACCCCTTCTTTTCGAAATGCATATTATCAGTGCATTTTCGGGTACTGCTCCGCAAACTGCAATATGTACATAAATATACTTTAATGTAAACGTGGTTTCGTGTGCATCTTCATGAGTGAACACACTCGTATTTGAGTAAGAAATGCGTAGAGCAAAAGTAAACTTTGGCGTAGTCATCATCTTCCCAGGATTTCATACATAATATATCTGGGTTTAATATCTGTTTCTCATCTTGAGTTACATCTTCTCTCTCGCATGCATGCTTGATCATTGGCTAGCTGCTTGTTTGCTGCTTCTGCTCAAGAATAAGAATTAGAAGAAAGGAGAGAGATTTCTCAAAGCGTGAAAAATCTTTTCGGTGTCGTAAATTTCTAATTTCTACACAAGAAGAAGGCTTCCTCCTTTTCGTTATCATCGTCAAAAGGGATTTGTGCCTGTGCCTGTGTGAGAGAGTGTATATATCTTGAGATGATGATGACTACGGTTTGATGATGATACTCTTTCACATCTCGGCTCGCACACACAGGCACACACAGTAAGTAAACTAACCGTGGCATGACAGTTTCGTATCATGTCCTCATCATCTTGATGATTTAAGTCAGACTACTGAATAAAGTCGCATTTGCTTTTTTAGCCTTCTCAGTTTCCTAACTTGCTCATTCGTGTAACCATGGGTCTCGTATGGTGCTATCAAAACTGTTGGAAGTGCCGCCGTCGTCGTAGCCGCATAGTATTTTTAAAGGGAAAAGATGAGAAGAGAAGCAAAAGCAAAGGAGAATTTACAACTTGCTGCCGCTGACATTTCTGTACTACATTAGGATGCAAGTTAAGCGAGCGACTACTACTGCACTGCTACTACTACCACTGTTAACAGCATGATGCCATGGAGATCAAGAGGAAGATGCCGAGTGTGTTGTGTCCCGTCGGAAAGATAATCTGCAAAATGAACAAGTTTCCTCTTCTTGTGTTTATCCTTACAACAGCAAGCAGCAGTTTGCTCCGTGCTTTATCATGATCATGATCTTATAAAATAATGACAAAAATATAGAGCAGTTCGTATGGGTTTATGTATTTATTTTGAATAGGTATGAATGAATGTATATGTAAATATTGCAGCCGACTGTAAATTTAGTTGTGTGTGATGATGATGCTGTTTTTTATATAATATTGTATACACACAAGGTATTTTTTTGATCCAACCCTTTTTCTTTCATTCTTTTCCTCATTCTCTCAAAAATATACAGAATTCCCTTCGAAAACAGTGGAATATTGCAGCAAAACAGAGAGAAACGAAAGAAAAATGTTAACAAGAGCAACGAGAGTGGAATAAGAATGCCACTTTTTCAATTCACTGCTCTCTAACAAAAGCACTTGCTTTTGCTTATCTTCTCTGCAAACCGCATCTTTTTCTTACTATTATAAATACATACATAACAACCGTGCAAGAAAATACATACAAGAAGAAGACACACAACAAACGCATTAAAATGATATTGTGTACAATATTATTTCTTGCAATCTCATCACATCTTTTTTCCCCTTTGTGATCTTTTGTTGTGCTCACAAAAAGGTTCTATATCAAAATTTATGCATATCGCGGTTGAAGATGCAACTTCAGAAACATGCACAGGGTGTGCACATCAAAACCAGAAACATGCACAGGTTGTGCATATCAACTTCAGAATCATGCACAGGTTGTGCATCGCAACTTCAGAAATATGCATTGTGGGGCGAAATGAGAAGCCATCTACACATGCCACGTTCTCATTGCGCCCCACAATGCATATTTCTGAAGTTGATATGCACAACCTGTGCATGTTTCTGGTTTTGATGTGCACAGCCTGTGCATGTTTCTGGTTTTGATGTGCACAGCCTGTGCATGTTTCTGAAGTTGCATCTTCAACCACGATATTTTTATTGTTACCTAGCTACTGACATAAGTAATATATCTTTGCTTAAATGCCTATGGTGACCTATGAACGTGCATATATCCTCATACTGTTATGCAACGTAATGTACATCTCAAATTTGGCTACTGGCTATGCAGGTATCCCTCTATTTTAACTTTTAACTCTCATAATGTCACTCACACGTGTGAAATGCACATTCAGCAGACAAACTTGCTAAGAAACTATGAGTATAAACATTTCCTCGATTTTACGGTAATTTAAAGTTCCATTAATTGATATAAGCTCTAGAAGATTGAGATTGTCGAAAGTTTAAGACTTTTCGTTAAGTACATTATAGTATTTACGCAAATAGCACGTCTGCATAGCATTCGATATATCTATCTATATGCATTACGTATGTAGATGTATATTTTGCACTTCCCATTCCGTGAAGTAATAAAGTCGAACAATATAGATATATTTTTACCAATGCGCTCGTTATAGTGTATAATAAAAACGAAGTGAAACTGTATACATCTATCTGAAATTATGTAAAACACGAGATGAGATTGTAGTAAAACTCTGGAAGTTGTTATGACGATAGTGCAACGAAGAGGATGATGTTATGCTAATGTCTAATTTCTCTCAATAAAACATTTTACAGCGAATACCGATATGCAAAGCTCAACTTGGTCGTTAACAGCTTCATTATTAGACAAGTGAACCATAAAATTCAAAAACGGTACACACACAAAAAAGTTTTTTCGTTGTCAGTTTGCTAGAGCCTTGCCTACTCACTTTTGCATGCATGTTCACTGTATATTGGCTCAGTGTTTCTAGTAGTAAAAAAGGGGAAACTACCAACGGCAGATTTAAAATGTCTTATTGTACAAACATTATACATAAATGCTACGCTTTGTTGTAGGTATTTAATATTGACTCATGAACTCATCATCATACCATTCATAAAGGATTATGGTTATATTTAAAGCCTGAATGAGGTAGATTAGATGTAGCGTTATCTTTTACTACAAATCACTGTTCCAAGAAAAATCTTTTCTAAATTGTCAATGATTATTTTCAACATGAGCAACATGACGTTTCATCATGCGAGTAATTGGCGGAGGAGGGAAGACAAACAAGGACGAGTTTGAAGGGTCAGCTTTTGATTCAGCAACTAATTAACCAACAAGCAAGATACATACATTTGTAAATAGGTACATATATATATATTAGTAATTTGTAACTGTACTATGCAGAGCTTTATAATATATCAAAAAAGTAATAGGTACGAACAGATGAAGCTTCTGTTCGGCACATTTGCCTTGTCACCGAAACCAACGAACCTGTCTTCCAATCTTATTGCATTTATTTACGGGCGGAAGCAAAAAAAACCCTTGTTAGTTTAGTCGTGTCCGTCTGTCTGCAAACGTCATACGCTAATCAGTTGACTGATTGTGAGTACCCGAATGCTTCCCGAGTAAAATCACTGTAAAAATATATAACAAACTATTGCAAATGAACTGAATCTAACCTGGACCATGGCACATGAAATCACGACCTACACATAGTCATGACTCATGAACGACATTCTATTAGATGACAAGCTTGAACTCATTTTCATTCAAAAATCTAGTAATAGAAAGATAGTCGAGATTATTTGAAATTTCCAACGTTTCATCAGAAAACCAAAGAAATAAATCTTTGGGCGATATCAATTATCTTTACATTTACCCTCACAAAGTCTAATTGCATTTAAGTTTCCAAACTGATTTCGTTCAGCCGCTTCCCCAGACCTGTTTTAAGTGGGTCTATTTGTTGTGTGCATGTAGTGCTCATCATACTAGATGTATAAATATATGTATGTTTAGGTCAATCTTCATCTTTCTCATTTCTCTTATTGTTATCATTATGATTATTATTGTACAAGTTCAGAAAATGACTGACGACTACAAGTTTCATCATCACAAACAAAAATGATTATTATTATTATTATTAGAGATTTTTAAATAAGCCGAAACAAACATAGCGTGCAACCGACATGAACTATACTCAAGAACTCGGGTTAGAGATTCTTAGCATTTTTTGGATCTGAAAATTAATATTTTTTTTGCTGACTAGAGAAAGAATCAACACTTATTAGTACAATCATGTCTTACAGGTAAGCATAACTGTATATGATTGATTGGCTGATGGGATGTTACTATTTTACTACCTTGTGAATAATACCCGCATTTACAACTACGCAGATAGATCATCATGTTATAATAGTACAGCTAGTGATCCCTTTTGTTTGCTGTTGTCAGATTTTCGTGTGAGTACTGGCAAAAATCTCGCAAAATGAACGAAGACAGACGTAGACGTGTTATCGTCATCATGATCATCCTCCTTTACTGCAAATGCCAAGTCAAGTAATATAATTTAGCAAACAAGAATCATGTAAAACAGGAATGAAAATTCTCTTTCTTCATCCTCTTTCTCTCTCTCTCGTCTTTTTCTTTCCATCAAAAGCCTTTCATGTTCAAGTGACAAGTTAATTAATTGATGCAAACAAATGCACCAATATGTACGTTATTCACGTACAAAGATTTGAATTGTCTGGTTTATTTCCCGTTCTACCATTCCACCTATTTATTAACAACATTTTCATTCAACTTGTCTGGATAAGTCCTTCTTGTCTTGTCGACTAATCTACTCGTGGTAGGCTTTAGCTCAAAAATATATACAGTTAGAAATAACGTCAAGCACTAGGCTTTAGGCTGCAACAAGAGCATCTACTACACAACCATAGGTCCTATTGTTTCATCTCCAAATCTAATTTCAAACAGGGAAACATATCAAGTAGAGAAGTGAAACAAATAGAGCGTCATTCATTTTCCTCTGAGAGACACGCCACAAAGTATGTATTTTAAGAATCACTATTTTACCGTCATTTGCGGGGAAAATAGTATAAAAATACAACAAAGTGAAGTGAAACCATCTCCTGTTTAAGTTGGCGAAACACGCAGGAAACGGAGAAGATAATGGAAAAAATAAATTGTGCGATTCAAAAGTAAGAAATTTCACAAAACCGAAACATCCAGAGGAAACGTGATAGTGTGGTGGTGATAGTAGTCTAGCTTTGAGAGAGAACATCTTGCATATAATGCTACTATTTTCAGGGCACACACACAGGAAATAAGGCTGCCGTTTCGGGTACCTTCAAAAAGCACAAACAAAGTTGGAAAGGAACGAAATGACAAATCCCATGGTTTGGTTAAACAAGAGGATTGCATTGGAAATATAACAGATCGATAGCCGGAGACCGTAAACTGTAGCGTAACAAAGTTTATCCAATATCCACGTTTTGTGGTTTACAACAAGCCGAAGCTACGGCATCAGACGGTAAAGAACCAATCTATCGTGAATAATGATGAAAATGATGGAAAAGTGAGACAGTCATGTTCAAATCCAGCTAGACAAGTATTTAGACAAATCTGTACTAGTAGTTGGTTTTCTTTTAAAAGCTTAGTAATACCTACAAACTTAAAAGGTCATATGTAGGGACCGCAAAAAGGACCTGGGAAAGAAAGACGGAAGCATTTATAATACTTGTATTCAGTCAGGCTTACGTCAGAAACAGGTGCAGTTTCAATTTTCGTGATCCCTCAATACCTCCTTTGTTTAAAAACAGGAAGCCAGAAAACAAATTAATATATAGCGAAAAAATGATATTTAGATGTGCAAATAACACGTACAGCAAATAAATTAACACTGAGAAAGGATTTATTAGCCGATTTTATCTCCTCGAGCGTGGAATCCTTATGCTTTGATGATAATGAGATTTTAAACAGATTATGTATATGAATATGGAGAAGTAGTCGTGATTTCGTGATAGTCCGATCGATTCATGAACATTGGTTAGCCAGTACTATTCACGGTTGCAATTGTGGGATGTTAGGTAAGCAAATCTTTCAATGATTATCACGAGATCTTTCAGTAGCACTTGTTTTTAATTATACCCAAAGTGCACTTCTGTTGCAATTGCAACATCCACAATTGAAGGTGGAGGACAAATATACGAAAGAGTGATGAAGAGGCCCACTACTGATTATCAAAAAATAAATAAAGCAAAAGTACAAAATAAAATTAATGGTGACGATGATGTGTGCAGTTGTGTAAGTTACATACTTCAATAACAAACTTGTTTATATCAGATAATCACATTCTTGGCCATCATTGATCAACACCTCTTATTAGCAACTAACAAGAGTCGCACCACACACTAATTCTAAATGCAAATTCAACTAGTTGGTTTGGTTGGGTTTACCCGTTAAAAACAATATCTTCTAATGTGATTACTCGATATATCGGTGACTATTTTTTATTTCAAGTGCATACGCATCCCTCTGGCATTTAACAATGACGTTGAGTAATATGCATCGCTGCATCATACCTCCAAGACAGTCTCCTATGAAATTCATATAAAATACAATGCTCGTTGCGGCAAAAGTGTTTTTTTCCTTTTCTGAATGTCAAACATTGCAAAACTCTGGATTGCACGGCATGTATTTTGATTACTTTGATGACGAGTGAATGAGGTTGGCGTCCGCATGGATGATACACAGTCACGGTGTCATTGCAAACGGTTGTATCGTTGCAGTGAAGTTGAAAGATTGTCAAACTACAAACTCTCAACTTTCTTGTACAACGATGAAATGTAAACGATATACAATTAAAATATGTACTTTTTGTTTGTCGTCGTACGTGATTTATCAATTATCAGATTGTTAGTATTTCCAAATTGTTTCTTATATGTACATATTATGTATGTAAACCCACAACGCAAACCCACCTTATTACCGAATTGCTTGCCGTGTTCTTTGGATGTTGTAATTCTGAACCGATGTCCCCGAATAAAGCTACAGTTTAGTTGTAATTTGTTACTCTGTATGTGTGAGATAATCTGGATAGAGCAAATACCGGGTAAACAGACATAAACGACCTTTTCTTTCTCTTTTTAGACATGTACAACCAACAAGTACGGTATTCTCGTCGTTTAACAAGTGACAAATATTTTCCTGTAACGTGCACTGTTACGACATGCACAGCAAATAAAAGACAGTAATAAATTTGCCATCATTGAACATTAAATTTTATCAAGCAAGTTGCAGCGAGCAAGCTTTTGCTTACAAGTTGTTATTTTCTAATACAGTTTCTTCGTTTATAGAGCCACAAAACCATGAATATCAGGGAAGCGTTTTAATGATATCATAACTTTGCACACCAGTCACAAGTAGCAAGTCTGGCAGTCATAATATTATATTATTATCGTCAATACATTTATTGTGCATTCCACTCCTTTTTTATATATTTGCAACATCATCATCAGTTTTGTTGCAATAATGACTACTGTTATTGTTGTTGACGAATATATCGAGCATTACAAATCAACAACTAACAAACCAACGCCCTTGCAAACAACTACACATCCAACATCACTTATAAATATGTACATACATAAAACAGACAGAATTAAAAACTTGAACATCTAAAAAGGGAGTCTTTTGTCTTTCACTAAATTAAATTATTTTCGTAAGATTAACAAAGAAACAGGTACATCGTTTAGTCACAACGGTAAAATGATCAGAGATGAGTTAATAAGCAGATGAATAAACTTGAAGATGTAGCTAAAAAAGCACAACATGATAAAATTGCAAAATTCAATATCGTAGAATGTACATATATGCTCTTGTCGTTACATATTCAGTGAAGCATCATTCATGCCAATTGCTGCTATTTTTTATTAAAAAATCCTCATATGTTACATAAAATACCTAAAAAATCAATACAGAATGAAGCATTTCACCATGGGAACCTGGATGGATACCAAACTAATATCAAACCGCACAAAGCGTCTTTAGTCAACCCAACTGACAGACAGACAAATACGCCAAAAGCTATATACATTCTCTTTGCTTAGCGACATAAAATAAACTGATTTTTAGGTTGAAATATAGTTGGTTTCTTTGAACTTGAACGTTCATACTATCGCATGTCAGATCTCTTATTCAAATCCTGTTGAAATAATCTGTGAGTGACGATGAAGTTATAATAATAAAGTATAAAGTAATAATAATATGGGACAATTTCATAAAATTATATACTTTATTTCTCAAACAGTGTCACCTTGTCATCAGCATGCAAAAAGCGTAAATCAACGGAATTTTTAATGTTGTATTTTGAAATGTGATCGTGATCAATGTAAGAATCTTTGATCTTGTAAATTCATTCATTGCATTTAGTCAAATACATGTACATCTTGAAACCAGTTAAGTTGGCGCTTTATAGTTTTTATAGTGATGAAAAAAACTTGAAGTCTGAACCATAATACAAATACAAGTCATAGTACTTACTCTTAAGGATCCTCACAAAAAAACATGGATCTCTCAAGTAGAGTGACACAACTCTACTGCAGTATTACATAAACCAATATCAAAATCCGTTTTACGGATACAACACAACTAGGATTGGTCCATCGTTTAGAAACTCCAAAAAATTCCAGTTATATAAGAAAAATGTAAGGATTCTAGGCATTTTAAGTTTCATCTAAAGAGCAAATTCCAAGTAAAAAGATCCGATTTTTTTAAGAGGTGTGACAAAAATAGCTTTTGAAAACATGAAGCATCCGCTATGGCTGTAGATAGGGTTTACAAGCACCGACGACAGGAAGGACAAGAAGAAGGAATGAAAATCCAAAGAATCGTGGTATCAAAAGCAATAACAAAAAAGGAAATGCGATACTAGACATGAGACATCTATTTCACAACAAAACCAAGAAGAGTGGGTGTGTGTGCGTTTTATACGCAAAAAACTAACAAGCGTTTTCTCAAACTAGTAAACATTCTGTGCAAGAAGGTTTCAATAACCGGATAATAAAGCGTTCGTGTAAAACTCCAAAAATCCGATATGATCCTCGTAATTTAGTGTAAACATTTTCATACTCACTGATCCAATTTCAATTTTCTTCAAGCTTCAAGTCAATACGTAATAGGTATTGTAATAGTTTTGTTAGGTTGGACGCGATTCTATGAAACACATCAAAACCAAAGATGTGTCATGCCAAACTGGAAACTGGATTGAATGGAGCCCTAACATCGAAAGCAATAAAGAAAGCTATACACAACTTAACTATTTCTTTTAGTTTATAAACACCTATTTGAGCTTCTTGGCGATAGCAACATACCACATAAATGTATTTACAATGGCCTCACGATATTTTGACAAAAAAAAGTAGCGGAAGTGCTCCGGAATTTCCTATAATAATATGTAGCCTTGCCTGATTTGGCGCTGAATTATAATATAAAATCTTACCGAGAAATCAGTAGAAACTGTTTCACATTCACAAAGTCTTCAATGTTCTACTTACTATTAGGTTTAATAGAACTGGCTATTCCTTATAATATTAAGTTTACAGTAATTACAGTATCACAATATACCGTTTAGAAAGATGGTCCCGTCATTGGACTGTTTATTACAGAAAGTAAAAAGTAAACTGTTATTCGCTAGAAGCACGAATCCAACCAAGGTTTACTACACACCAGGTTAAATATTTGAGTTATTCTCACATTTCATGTCCTTGAAATAAAATTAACTTCAAACATGAAATCTGACTTACAGTTCAGAGGAAGATGGATCTCCGAAACAAGTGTGAATTCTCGGAGTTGGAGTCGAGTGCGAACCACTTGGAAAAGTATTTTGATCCTTTTTTATACACACATCTCCTGATCCTTCCTGACAGGTTTATAAACGTTATCTAACTGCCTTAACGACTAGTATAAGCATATAATATGTAAGGACACACACATACGAAATCATCGCACAATCATGGTCATCAGCGTTTGATCAACGGTTGAATGCTTCCTCCGGACAATGTATTGTATTGTCATATATCTTTCGTAAGCCGTTATTTTCGTCAAGAAAGTATAAAGGAGGCCGAAATCAAATTGGAAATGACGGGCAGTACTACTACAAGCGTTACTACCCAATCTTTGTCAATTCCACTTGATGCTAAAATGTCATTTCTGATTCTCTGGTTGTTATTTATTTCAAAAAATAAAAGCTTTCACATCCCTTTTTTAGAATGATGAAATCAGTTGAAGATCAAAATCGAAAATCATTCTTTTCCTTTCTTTGATTTTTATTGGCAAATTTTATATGCAATTTTATAGGCCATGTCTGTCGCAAGAGGCAACAACAAAACCATCATCTTCACAGTGCACACTCGGGGGTTTCCCTCAAATACCAACAACAATACCATATCTATTTTATTTATGCAACCATCCGAATAACCCTTTTTGTCTGCAACAGTTACACATTTAGATATATTTGATGATCTTGCATTCCCGATTTCCATCATCATTTCACTACCCCAGGTATCCACAATACAAGCAATCAGCAACACCACACAGCTTCCCTTATTGAGTGGACAGACCGAAACCAAACCTTCCCTACAACTATGGTGGAAGCAATTTGCTGAATGGAATTTCAATCCATGTATATACATCATTGTCAATTTATCAGAAAAACCCAACTTACAAATCAAAGTCATTTGTGGCCATGTGGTTTATCGTAAAAAGAAATATATCAGATCAAAAGAAATAAGCGAAAGAAACGGCAAGTTGCCTTTATAGCTAACCTAATATACCTATATCCCAGTAGGTATACCTATTGGATTTTTAGGTTTAAGAAGAAACAAAATATATTACCTAACAAAACCATCCTTAAAAAACAAGTGATCAAGAAAACGACAGCATGCAAATTTACAAAACACATTTTGTAAAAAACATTAATACAAAAACGGTCATCGGAGACCTCGGCAAAGTCGTTCAGATTTCAAACAGATGCGAGCAATGAACAATTTTCTGATCTTCCTCTGTCACTCTTCAATAATATGAAGATCAAGTCAAGTACTTGTAGGAAGAAAGAAATGGATTTTTTTTCGTGCTCCACCTGCTACTCTTATAAACCAAGCCAGGGAGATTCTTTGTCAGCAAACCAGTCAATCCTTAATCTACCCACGCACCTCAGCCCAAACAACAAATAAAATATATATGCCTGTGTAGACTTTGCATAGACATTATCAAGTGTGTAGAGTATGATGTGATGACTTAACTCCTCTGCGCTCTGCAAAAGCCATTCAAAATATTATAAAGATTGCAACTAGCAAAGTGAAGTCGACATTAAAGGCAATTGGCAATCAGCTACTCCTTGTATTATTTAGTTAAGCTCCTTTAACCCTCCCACCTGAACCCTTCTTTTTAATGTGATTATTATAACGAAAAGCTATAAAGATGTGTTTTAGTAGATGATGCCATGCATGGTTTACCATAAGTTTTAACTTGACTATCAACGACTTTACTCAAAGTATATTATAACACCCTGTCCTCTATAATGTGCATTTGAATGGACATAAACTAACAAAATAACAAGGTTACATACTTACACACTGAATAATCGCATTTTGATAATTAAATTACTTGAGCAGAAAAATATATATAGCCTTATGAATTATTAAACTAAAAACCTTATTATGTCACTTACTTTTGAAAGGATCCCATAGACAGATCGTCCACAATTATAATGTACGAGAGCTTAGTGAAATCTCAGTATATGCAATCTGGGTAAAACTCCGTGAACAGGTCACAAACACGTCACAGGTCACCCTGTTGTTTTTTTTATTATGCAAAAGATTGCATTTCGTATTGCATCACACCAGCTAAATGAACCAGCGTCAATCGTCAACTAGCAATTTATCTGTCAGCATTTATCAACTTTTTTATACATTTAAGTTGTCTCTCTCTCTCTAAGCTCCACTATAACTCCACTTGTACGACGTGACAAGTCAGATTGATATGATGTCCAAAAGATCCTTGTCAAATGCATAGACTTTACAGTTTGTACTGTGATCTCCTGGAACTCCACTGATTTCTTCCAGAAGGTTAATCTTTTATCTTATCAGCAGCAGTTACCTCACTCTAGTTTCTTATTCATTCCCTCCATCTGCTGAATATGAGAAACAACATGTATCATAAATGTAACCGTGTTTTCACACTTTTCATCCAAAACGACCCACAACAAATTTAATTAATATCAATATTCTCCATCTATTTTCAATTTTTTTAATGAATCCTCTCTAATAATGTACCTAACACCAAACCAACCACACACTCTCCACAAACACTCGCAGGTCACTTAACAGTTTTTCATGTCATCAACGTGAAAATATCTATTGTCCATTTATGATTTATGATCTTTTCCCATTCAACACTCCACTCCAGTTTTTTTTATACCCCAAGCCTTATACAATATTTAATAAATGTTTCCTCCAAAAACTATCTTTCGGTTTGACCGATTCATTCCGCAGAAGTGGCCTGTCTGCTCGTCTCTTCTCTTCTGCAACACAAAAAACGGCAACCAACTCGACAACCCTAATATTTTTTCGGTTTTTTATCACTTTATTATTCCTCCTCACCTAAAACTATAATATTGAATGTCTGTGTGTGTGTCTACACTCTGCGGTTCCATTCAACTATGATTATCGACTTTTTTCTCTTTCTCCAGAGCAACCACAATAAACAAAAAACCCAACCGTTTTTTTTACACACGACTCATGATGATGATGTGATGAGAATTCTATTATTATTTATTTATTTGTTTACCTCTCCTCTCGCAACAATAATCGACAATCCATAAAAAAATTGGAAGAGAAACACTCCATTCCACCATCCAACGCCGCACACAACTCTTTCCAATCCCCGAAAAAAATATCCGATTCCTTCACCAAAAAGTATATAATAATGTCGTCGTCCTCTCTCACTAAACCAATCCGTCTCTTGTTTTTTTAACCGATCCAGAATAATCTCGCGATCAAGATGATGACAATGATCACCCAAACGGTTGATAACAGTTTATTTCTCTACTTTAGTTTCGCCTAAAAAAACATACACACACACCGCGTAAGTATAACCACCACTTTGCATACCGTTTTTATCCTCCAAAAAAAACCATTTGACTTTCATATAACAACACACACACAGAGAAAAAAATAAACTGCAGTTGCGGTATTTATGTCAGTCCAACAATAATATTGAATATGATTATCGACAAAGCATAAAAATATGTGTGATGATTATGCATTTGGGTTTAATAGGTAGGTCGCTGCTTTGTTAATTTTTTGAAGAAAAATAACCTGCATCGCCGATAACTTCGGCAGCGAAAGGAACACAAGTTGTGCGTTGCTTGCAGACGTAAAAGAGACTGACTGATTTCTGCCCAACAACACGAAATACTCGTATCCTTTTTGTTACACAGAGTCGTATTGAATATTATACTACGAAACTCTCGCAGAGCTTTTTAATATCACGCTTCTTTCCTCTGAATCGTTTCGCGTTATATCTTTCAGACAGCCAAGAGCTCTACGACGAGAGTTTTCTGTTGGTTCATATATATTCAGATAAGTAAACAGCAAGCGCAAGTAAACTTGAATTCAATACTCTGTTTTTAACATTCAGCTTGCATATTGTAGAGCTTGCTTAGTTAGTAAAAAAAGATTCTATTTTCTAACCAAATAGATTTCATTTACAACACATATTTTGAGTTTTTTGAGAGGTAACCTGCAAGCATGGTTTTTTTATATGATGGCTTGACTAACTGAAGACGACTACTATTTTTGGTGTCTATTCGAGTCAATTTTTTTGTCCATGCAGAGGAGTACTGAAAAAATACCCATTTTTACCCACTTTGTATGTGTGTGCGTAGTAACTATGGTGGAAGTAGTAACTGTGCAAAAGTTTTTTTTTATAAACGAGAATATATTATGGAAGCAAACAAGAGAGCTTATTTGGTTAGTTATGTTTAAATAATATGTACATTAGATTTTGGGTTTTGTAAGGACTTGGGACGGTGTGTGTGCGGATATTGGATGAATGCGTGTGTGTTATTATTATTATTACTATTATTATTATGTATATATGCATCTTTTGCATGTTATGTTTTGACGACTGATGACAAAAGGCATGTTACTGTTTAGTAAGGAAAGTATAATGGAATATTTATGTATGCATTGTGTAAAAAATATATGTATGGCTTGAGTTTGACTGACTGGGAGAGAGAGAGAAGAGGTGAGAACGGCAACGGTATAGAATGACGAAGTGGTTCAGTGTTGTGGATACGAACATGAAAAACCAAACACACTTGCTGTTCTATGTGTGTTGCAGGTTGTTGTATATATAGTAAACCTGACGGACTATTGAATAATATGACAAAAATGTGCATGCTTTAAAAAAATCTATGAAAAAGTAAGCTAGGAGGAGAAGCAGAGAGTCAGAGCAGGCCAGGGAGAGAGAGTAAGAGTAAGAGAGGCGACAGGCGAACAATATTTCTCATTCCATGTTCATTTCGTATTATTCCATCCATCCATCCATATCCACTTGCAACTTGCTCTCTCTCTACCATCCACCGTAGTTATACTCTTCTCCTTTTAGAATCATAGGAGTAGAAGTAGTAGTAGTAATAAAAAAAGCTGTACGTTATATATAAATTCTCTCATGACTGACTATAAGGGAAACGAAGAGAACATATTTGACAACAACAGATTCTGTTCTCTGTTCCGTCTTTTACTTTTTGTAGAGAGAGGAAGAAGACTGGATAACTTCTTCCCTAGAAGTGCTACTACTACTACTACAACTAGTAGTAGTTGTGGTGGTAGTCTTTTTGCTCAGTAGTCTTCCCTTTCTTTCCCACTTTTACTCAGAGTTTCCTTCAACACACCATCATCATCATCATCGTGATGGTGATCGTCAGTAGTCGCGGTGGTGGAAAAGAAACTTGCGTTGAAAGTACTAACTATATTACAGAATCTTTCCCTTTACAATGCATGCATGTACAAGTAAAGTTGGAGAGCCGGAGTTCTACTATGGATGTAGGTGGCATATATTTAAAAGCTATATGGAAATGCATATAAGACCAAAGGGTGATGTTTTTCTTTCTGTGGAAATAGGATCATGGGTAGTATTTTAGTAGCCGTAAAGTTGTATCAAGTGGAAGGAAGGAACATAGAGGAATGGGAGCGTTGTGTGAGAGTACAACCAACTTGTGCAGTTGAATCGGCCGTCATAACCGTACCATTATGGTATAACGGCAGGAGTAGCAGCAGCAGCGGTGGTGGTGGTGATGGTTGTATGGAAAAGCCTGCTTAGGACGACGACGGCGGAGAGAGAGAAGGATTTTTTTACTTCGTTTTTCATTCCGTGTGTTGTAAGGCAGAGGAAAAAGCATAGCGCACAAAGGCATTCCTTTAAGCGCTGCTTTTTTCGCATCAGTTAAAGTTTGTTCTAGCGTCTCTATAGTTGCATATTGGTCTTATAGGGAGGAGGGATCAAAAAGCACTTAAACATCCAAGTAAATATGGTGCCTTTATAATAAGTTAGCATGGTGGTGGTGGTAGATTAGATTGATGCAAAAAATGGAAAGCAAATGAATGAATGAGTGAGGGAGAATGCGTGCATGCATGCATGGAAGTACAAAAAGATGTGCTGGTAGTAAGTATGATGGTGGTACTGGTGGTGGTGGAGGTAGACAGAAAAGAAGTTGAAGGAGAAACAATGACAAGAATTTCTTTTGAATTTACTGAGATGAAAGAAAGGTGAAGTTTATTCAGACGAAATGACTTTAGTTTAAGTAAACGATTGAATGAAAGAAAACTATCAAGCTGGCATTCATCTCTCTCTCTCTCATAATATATTATAATGCTTAAACAGTTACGTAATGAATGTAATGCATGTATGCACATTATGTGATTTGCTAGTTAAAAGACTTAAATGCGAGAGTTCCCTTTTCAAGTCGTAGCTCATTTCCGCTCGCTGCTGCTTTATTTTGCAAGGATTATATTTTTTTTCATATTAAGCAGTTTCTTCAGAAATGAAAGAGGCTTATTATAATTACAAGAAAAATGCGGCACACCTTTCTCCGCTAAGTAAGTAGTAAAGTGTGTAGTTCCGTTCTCTTATTGTAGATGAATGGTTGAAATAATGATCAAACGATGAAAGAATGAGTCACAGTCACCAAAATTCCTTTTATCTTTACTGTAATCTCTGCTAAAAAAATGTTTACCTGGTTATGTAGAAAAATACCTTTATTACCTTTAATAAAAAAATGCCACAAAGGTACAAAGTTTTTTTTGGGGAGCGCTTTTTGAGTACTTTTTTTTACATCCCATTGAATATTTTAGCATTTTTCAATATTATGGGCCCTTTAAACGCTAAGACGTATTTGATGAATGGAGGAGTCAATAGTTTCACAATTCGCAATGTCGAATACGTGCAGAAGTTCATTATCGTATCTCATAGTGATGTGATCATGTGATGACAGAAAAGAGTCATTATCCTTCGCAGAAATGAACCAATTAAAAAGTTATTTTATACTTTGTACCACTTTAAGGATTTTGTTTGAGAAACACGCTTTTTACCATGTATGTATGTGAGTTTATAATCTGCAGATGCGTACACAATTTAATTATTACCCTTCGACGTCTTCGTCCTAGGTCATAAACTTCACTCTCTTCGTTGTCGCCGTAAAAAATTCAGAATATAAGTTTCGGACCACTTTAACTTTAAGTGGATTTACTAACATGCATTACATAGCGGCCTAAATTTGAGTGCACACTTAATTGGTGTCATTTCTAAACTTTGCAAGCTAATCACCTTGGAGGCAAAAAAGTGCATCATGTTATATAGTAGGCAACATTTATGTGCATGCATGACCGTTTGTCCAATTTTGTCTGCATTTTTTTAAATAAATAAATAATTTAGAACACACGACGGCGGTTATAAAGGTTTGTCAAGTAACCACACACAGAACGCTAATTTTTAAAATAAATATTCACAATAATGATGATGAATTATTTGCACGAGAACGGGATAGTTGTCAGATGGCAACATTCGTGAATCTTCCTCGAAGAGTTTTCCGAGGTTGGTGCTCGGCATTTGGATTGCTACAAATGTTGCATATTCCCATATTGAAATGCATTTGACACTGTATGCCATTAAAAATCGTGTTGGTACCTGCATCTATAGAAAATAATATTCATCTATCAGTTCAGTCTCATATTCACCCCAACTTAACGATTAGGTTAAAAGAGTTTTCCCCGAATTATTTATTGGCTCATAAGAATATAGTACAATGAGAACTATTGATTGAGAACTTGCTGCATAATGCAACACAAAGTTTTATGTAAGGTTCTTTGCAGATTGGGCAAAGCCGAAGTGGTGAATTTCCCAATGAGCCAATTTTCCTAGTGCCATGTACTTTGACACCATCCATTGTGATTATTATATGATCTATGTGTGCTAATTCAATGAATATCAATAGTGCAATATATATATGTATAATATGCTTTGCTGCTTCGTCATCCTAATGATCAGGTAGACTTAACTGTCAATAATATTCGTCGGTTGAATGCCAAGAATGGGAAGAAACTATGCATGTACATATATAGCCGTTTAATAGCTTTCTGAAAAAAATATTTGTGGCAATATCATGACTTTGAAAGCACACATTACACACACTCAAAGAACACACATTAAAATACACACCGTAACCCGTTTTGTGCGCAAAATATTATTTTTGCAGGTTTCTTTCTCAACAATAAATCTGTCGACTGGGTGAGCGTACCCATGTACATATTGTACTATCATTATTACCCGGCACGGGAACTTGCCATGAATAAATTCACTTCGTCATAATGTTTGAGTTGCATGATTCAGCTATTCAGCAGCAGAGAGAGGTGCATTCTATGACTCGTGGTGGTCGGTCGCTGCCTTTTTCTTTGTCTCTATTCAATTTTTGCAATTCAATGTACAGAAAGTGCGACGTCAATAAAAGCAACAACCAGAGAGTGCGGTAGAGAAATAATAATAATAACAAGCAGGCTCTCATTTCCCCATACACCGGTATTGTGTAGTGTGTAGAGCTGTTACTGACAACGAATGCTGTTATTGGCAATAGTGTAAAAAGCTGAACATTAGTTTTTATGTCAAATGACCATACCACATTTTATATATTTATGTATGTGCATAATATGATGTATGAGCAGTTTCTCTATATATTCTTCGGTTTACCACTTGCTTTTCCACTTTCAAATGATTATGCGGATAGGAACCCTTTTTATTGTATTTTATCATTATAAATCTGCCTCTGCCAGAGACTTTCCTTCCACCCTTAACGTCCAGCGCCAACACACTACACACACGCATGTCGTTGTCGTTCTTTTCTCTCCTTTTGAACAACCTACTGCACGTCGATCCAATTCTTGGACTTGGTTATTAGACAAAACAGACGTTGTCGGTACACAAAACTATTACCTATATAACTATAACTAAACCATGTTGTTTTCCACGATATATCCGAATAGTCTTTCTATTCTGTGCTGCTCGCGTAATAATATTATAGATCTGAATATATCTGGATACGTTGTATTTATACTTGGTAGAGAGGGATGTACATATTATATATCCGTGCTCGCTCTGGAAGTCTGGAACTGGGGAAGAAGGAAAAGACTCTTTGGTTGGATGGTTTTGTGTTCATCGTTTTCTTCTAGCTTTAGGGCTACCCTCATTTCGTTTTCTCGTTTCTTATTTCGCATCATCTCTAGGTGCATGAAAACAGTACTTCTCTCTGTCTAATGTTATTACGTACCACCGCCGCCACCACAACCCAAAGATGAGATTTATATGGAATGAAAAGCTCTACTAGCAGAGAAGCTCTATATTATACAATATAATAGTCTATAAATATACATGTATAAAATATAAGTACATTCTCCACGTATTTGGCATGGGTAACCGGCAACCTCTCTTTAGCTAAGGCTTCGTCGTCGTCGTCATCATCATCATCATGAACATGGCAGTGAAAAACTGAGAGTAAATTGGGATCTCTCTCGTCTTCTTCCTTTGCCAAAGTTATGTTGCTTCCTCCTAGTCAGAGAACAGTGGTTGTTTGTTGCTCTGCTTTTCCGGTTACGGACTCTAATGTGCACACTGCGTTCATGGCTCATCTGCAGCAGCAACAACAACAACAAAGGCATCAACATCATTGCTGGCTACAATTATGTATACGTACATTGCACGCAAGAGAGACAGAAAGAAAGAGCAAAAAACCAAAAGTAAAACCACGATTTCAAAGATTTAGACGAAAAAGTTCTGGAACAGAAGAGCTGAATGTAAAATGGCTAAATGTCTGTTGTGGTGTTGTGAGTAGGCATGCTGTTTTTGCGTGGACAACATTTATGAGCATTATTATTATTGTGATCTTTTATAGTTGGGAATAAATATAATGTGGAATCTACATCTTCGTCATGATGATCATCATACTGACTATGAGAGCGAACGCTTATATAATAGTAGAACAGTTTCCACCAAACACAAAAGGCCTGCTGGTAATAATAAAAATGAAAAGGCTGGAGAGTTATTTATGTATTACTGTCAAAATTACACTATCTACATAGGCACACTGTCATGCATAAAAATATGAATGTACATTTTGCCTTGGCTATATTCGGCCATAACAATATTTCATATTTTCATAGAAAATGTGAAAAAGTGACCATTATATGAATATTATGATGATTATTATTATCAGTGTGATCTAGCAGATATACAATTTGAGAGCGAGAGAGCGGATAGAGCATCATGGAGTGATTGTAGTAAAAAGGGTGGCTTTCGCTTAACTACTATTATGAATATACATGTTCATCCATCTACTTCACATTTTATTACTACGACTACAACCATAATGTATTGTGCACAACAACAGCTACGTTCCACTCTGATTGTCTGTCTGTGAACCTATATTTTTTTTTAATCCTGAGAATCATCTTCAACTCCAAACAAAAGTGTGGAGTGGTGTGCATATATGCATCCTGAATGTTTGCATAATAATAATGCGGAAATTATATTACTAGTTGTTAGTTAAGCCTAGTTTTAACACGACAGTCAAGTAGTAGAGTCAGATGTAAGTCATTTTCTCGAGAATGCATTAAAAAGTTGGAAGATCCAACATCTCAACGAATTTCAGATAAGACGACATCAGATAGACAACAAAAATATTTTTAAAGCTCTTAAAATTATACTCTTTGAACTGTCAACGTGTGTGCATGTAAAGAGACGAGCAATAACTACGGAATTTAAAAGGCGTTTTCCCAAAATTCCATACGGCTGCCTAGAAAATTACAAAGTAAGTATAACAATGCATGATGATGTGAGATGCATGGAGTATAAACCATACGTATCCAGTAAATCCAGTCTGCAAAGTCGAACTCATCCTCTCTCTCGTGAGTGAATGACTACATGAAAATATATGCATTAACAACAAGACATAATCATCGTGTACACATATAAATATTCCATACTATCGTGTAATGTACAACAACAACAAATAGTTTGTGTTCAATTTTTTTCCAGAGAGAGAGAGAGACACGGAGAAAGAGGAGTCACTTGCAGGCAGACAAAATAGAAAAAAAAGCTGAACAAGTGAGAGCTCGAAAATGGTTTTTATTATGCCTTAGTCACTGCATTCATTTTATCCTGATGAGGATGCATTTAAGAAGCGACCAGCAAGTGAACGAGTCGTGTGTCGTGTATATAGGAGCGTGTGTAACCATGCTATCAGGATGATGATGATACTTATATTTATACCATGGCTATACGAAGTGTTATGCATTCAAAACGAAGAGCAGCAGCAGACAACGAGACGAGGAGGATGAATATTATATTGTATGTAAAATGAACACCCCTGCCTGACGACGGGTTTTCGAAAATAATGCAATAATAAGTCTGTGCAGTAAACGCACCCTTTATATCTGTA